>JAJOOP010007301.1:0-18657 GCA_029582705.1 Solanum chacoense | reverse complement strand
GTTCCCCACAAGCTCATAACGCAGTAATCCTAGTAATAGCAATCCTTTCCTAGTGTACTACATGCAAAGTGATAAGTTAGGTATCTCTAAATCCCTGATCCGGCAACTAAAGAATTTCACCCCGCATCTTGGTCCGGCTACGTGTGTATAATTTACTAACCTTTACCTTTACCTCATATTATACATCACATAGATGTTTGTCTTAGTTATTACTTCGCACCAATCAACAGTAGACTATTAGATAGTATCACACTATATCTATATTGATAATCTTTTCTTATTGATTACCTCCTTGGTCTGGCAAGTAGCAACAAGGTGAGTTCTAACGTGTGCACTCGTTAAAAAGACTTCTAAACTAAATAATTATCAATGCATACAACAACACTATTCAAGAATTGCTTAGTTACTATTCATACTCTGTTAATCGCTCATGGTTCCCACAACCCTAGTTGTGGAGTTTAGTTACCCATAATCATATGAACGCAATTCATTGTTTTAGATGAAAGAATTATGAACTTACATAAGAAGAATAATAATCCGAGAAATTCAACTTGAATTGCAACACCAAAATCTTCAAAACGAACTTAGGAAGTTAAGAATTGCTAAAGTTGCAAGTTAATCTCCCAAGTCAAGAACTAGAATAAAAGTAATAAAGTCTAACCCCTAAAAATGAGGGCTACATGCCCTATTTATAGAAAACAAGTCCTAAATTAGAAGGGAAACAAAATAAGGAAAGTTTGTTCAGGCACGCGTCTTCATTCCACGAGACTGACTCACAGACCGTCAATGGATCTACGCTCCGTGAGTCCCTTCCACCGGCCAGGAGTTAGAAAATATTTTTGCTTCCAAAAATCAACTTCTCTGAAGCTCGACACTTAGAATCTTCACACTTGGTCAGATTTCCCTGATTTTCCTTCCATGCCTTACCTACTGATCTACGGTCACCATCTACGGAGCATCAATGGATCTACGATCTGTAGATAACCTCTGTAGATGCCATTTTTTGCATTTCTTTCAGCTGTCTCTTTACATCCACGCCTAAACATCTTTCGTGCAAAACATGATAAAAACAAATAAAAATCAATACAAAACGGCCCTAGACACACACAACTCTTAAGTGCAATGTATTAAAAATACTGTAAACTCACGGTATATCAACATCCTCAACTTAAATTTGTTGTTTGTCCTCAAGCGATGCACTAAGATTCTAAACGACACTTGTATAGAAGCAAGTTTCATTATCAGATTATCAGATTACTCTTGGCACATAGTTTCATTATTAGATTATCAGATTACTCAGTTCAAGTTTTAACTTAAGTCATGCCATCAAGTTTGTTCATTTTCATATCATACTTAGAGCCGACACATTCAACTTATCTTAGCCTACAAATTCTAGCACACATTACAAAATTTGGACAAGTATCATTTTTCATAAGCCATCATGCTTCATTCTTTTTCATGCTTCTAAACATACAATCCTAGAACATATCGGTTCAACAAAAATTAAACAGTCTCTCGATGGAAAAGAACATAGGCAAGAAAACCCCAAGAGAGGATTATGAGTTGGGTCACTCAGAATTCACCCAATCACTCACAATCCATTTACCTTACCCCCAACAAAAATAGATGTGATTGTCCCCAATGCATACAAAAACAATAAAACATAATGGATTGGGTGAAGCAAACCTGTGGCACATAGCGCCGAAGACTCATCAACAAGCGGGTGGGTGTGGTTTCCCGGAGCTCGCTAAATCAAAACTCGGGTCACCCTCAATAGTGCCCACATCAACAAGAACAACACCATCAGTATGCTATTTGTCACTCTAATTGCACCCTCAGTGGTGCTCACATCAATCCTCACGGGAATAGAACTCGACGCCCCATCAATCATCTCATCGGCCCTCTACTGCCTCAGCTACTCATTTATTATGGAGGCTTTTACGTGCTTTCTTCTCATGTCTACGCTACCTTTGGCTAGCCTTTTCCTCCTCCGTGAGCTCATTTTTGTGACTAGATTGGTGCCTCTTACCGTGGGCACGTGCAGGCTCAAGCTGCTCCTCCGCATCATCTCCACTAAATAGTGCACCCAGGACTGTATCATCGCCTAATGCAGAGGGTGCAACCTGTGGCTCAACAGCTAGTGTGGCCAGGATGGCGTTAACATCGGCCTGGAGACTAGCTAGCTCGGTCCGAAATAAAGGCATATCAGTAGTGAGAGCTGGTCTCTCTAGAACTCTCAACTTTAAGGCATCGAGCCGCTTATGAACTGCTCAGACCTTATGGCCCATTTTCGCTTCCATCCTCTTTTCTACTCTCCCTTCGAACTCAACAATCAACTTCCGCATCCAGGGCTTAATATGGTGTAGCAAAGTGGCCATCTGAGCCTCTAACTTTTGGACTCAGACCAGTGTTATAATATTGGCTCCTGAAGGCGAGGTGGCTTTAGATGAGTTGGGGGCCTGACTAGTGGCCTGAGAAGTGGAGGTTGGGGCATCATCAGTGTGGGTTGGAAGGGCAGGTTTATCACCCCACATCTGCTCCACAACATCTACTAAATCAGTATCCAATAGCATATCGATCTGCGCCCCTCTAAGAGGTGCTGCCATATTCGCCTCGTCCCTAATCAAGGCAACATCTAAGGTCCCCGTAGGGTGGATCAACCTAGCACAGTGCCAGATCAACACTCCAGAGTCCCTGCACAATTGGAAAATTAAACATGGAAAGGGGTAAATAGTGAAGGTCTTGAACGCCTTCTCATGAATTTCTGCCAGCAACATGCAAGCAAAGTCAATTTCCAATCATTCAACTAATGTTGCAACCATGACGGCTCTATCCCATGTGAGTTGGTTGTCAGCTTTTGTGGGTGACACCCTCTTACGCACCAACAACCAGAAGAACTTGGCCACAAAATTTAATGTGGCCTTTTGGATATCCAATCGTAGTGCAGTAACCCACTCAGCACACACACCATCTGCAGCGATGTATTTATCCAACCAAAGTATAACAGCCTCCCTCTGCTCTGCGTTACGCGTGAAGGCTCCACTCCTCACAACATCCCATCTGTAATCAAATTCGGCCGTGTTGAGAGCCCAAGTGTGATCAAGACCAGGGTCCTAGAAAAATCAATTGATGGTGGCATGTGATATGTTAACTAGAAAACCTCGGACCATAGTAGAAATGATAGGGTCATGGGTTGTGGGCTTGGACCTCTTGTCTATCGAACCTCGGAGAGTGGCAGCATAGGAGGCATAAAACTCCGGCATAATCTCCTCGCTATAAATCCTAGGGTCGCGAGCCATCCAGTCGCACTTGTGAAGCTGAAAAAGCTGGTGGATGTTGGGAATATTGTGTAAGCTCCCCGTGAGGACTCTGCGCTCTTCAGTAATAAGCAGGGCCATCTTCTTTTTCTCATTCAGCATTCTGGCATTGCGGTAGATTTGTCATTCCCCCTCAACACACCATCTGTTTGGCTCCCAAACCACCGGATCAGGGTCATAGCTTTGTGGCACTTGGACTTCTCCCGAACTGGTGGCCTCATCAAACGAGGCAGCTTTGTCATGTGATCCTGAATTTGTGGTGGATCCAGAACTGGAGTCGGAAGCATGGGCAGGCTCAGAGTCGGAAGTAGAGGTGGACTTTAAGTCGGAAGTAGAACCAGCCTTAGAACTAGAAGCGGAACCAGCCTCAGAATCGAAAGCACAACCAGCCGGTGACCCGATCAATATGTTATCCTCATCAGACTGGGAGACAGTGACTAGGTCGGTGACCAACTGCCGGGACGTATTTTGGGTAGCCCGAGGTGCAGTAGGGGATGTCCTCGTGGCCGGTGGAACATATGCTGGATCCTTTTATCTGTTCGTGTCTTCATCGATTAACCTAAATCTAGGGGAAACAAATCTTGACTTGCCCTGTTTTGCATAGGTGACTAGCTTCTTGGGTGCCATAGTACCTGTGGAAGCATTATCAGTGCCAACACTAAATACAAGCACACTCAAAAAAAATTTATAACTAAAAACGAACAAAAACAAAGACCCAAAAAAAAAATATTCAGACAGTGGCTACAGTGGTCATCCATGGTGGGGACCTACGGTTCGTGGAACCCTTCCGTGGATCAGAGGACCAACAATATTGGGTCACAGATGGAAACCATGGATGTACAGAATGGTCCGTAGATTGATCTATGGACCGTAGTCCACATCCGTGGTTTCACACTTGGTGAAATTTTTAAGTGCATCTAACCATGAACCTAATCTACGGTCCATAGACGGGGTATCGTAGATGTGATCTGTGCCACGTTTCAGCCATTCTTTATTTTCAAGCCCTTATCTTTGACCATTTTCAACAATATCCTAGTATAACCATGTATTTCAACATTTAATCATGCTAGTTCCTCATTCTAAGGGTTCCAATTACTCAATTTGATAATTATTTCATACAAGATTCGGAACCCTAAGTCAAAACTTACATATAGATTAGCATTTAGACAAGTTTAACACACTATCAAGGCCACACAATCACAATCTATCTTCCCAAGGGTTTTAGTACTTAAATTTTAGCATGCAATTACATACCTTTAACTACCCAAGGTCAAGACCCGACTCCCGACTTTCTATATTCAATCTATGAACCGAAATTCAAAGTGAGGGGAAAGTCTATCACCTTACAAGCAACGAGGAGTGGGGGGATTGTGTGATGACACTAAGCTTTGCAAGACCACACTAACCGTCTAGTTGCGCCGAACCTGAACACCGCAGTTTTGGAAAAAGCAATTGAGAGAGATTGGGGAATTTCTGGGGTGAGTGGACGTTGGAGAGGAAAGGAAAATTGGGTTTTAAGGGGAGAGGAAAGGAGAGATTTAATGGGGAGTTATGGAGTGATTTAAGGAATTTGGGATGTTTAGAAAGGGTTTGGTGGTAGATGGAGGGAAGTGGGAATGATTTTAAAATTGGGGGATTTTAAATAGAATTGGTCCGGGTTGGGTTAGGCAGCATTTAGGGTTTTGGACCCACGAGACCCCGTCTATGATCCGTGGGTCGATCTACGGTCCGTAGATGGGGACCGTAGATCAGACTTGCACTTAGAAATTCAGAAACCTTACCTGAGATCTACGGACACTATTGACGGTCCATGGAAGGAACCACGGACCGTCGATGGTGTCCGTAGGCCACTGCACCAGACCTTTTCTGCAGATTATATTTTTCACCCCTGCACATGTAGCAACCATTAGCACGTTATTTTTACATGTTCGAGCCATGAAAGCAACAACCAATGCTTGCATTAGGGTAGGTTGTCTACATCACACCCCTTGGGATTTGACCCTTCCTCGGACCCTACTCATGCAGATGTTTTATGCACCGGACAATCCTTATTTATATAATGTCAATTTTATACTATGAGAGAAAAGGAACATGCAAAATAGCTAGTTTCATTTTTAATTTATATGTACATATTTTCCTAATATGATTCAAGAAAAGAAATCTCAGTACATTTTCTCCTAATGTGATTCAAGAAAAAAATACCAGCAACTTCAACTCAATAAAACCTTAAAAGATTATTTTACACCTCAAATTAGTTACATTTATTGTTAATTATTAACCTTGATTTGCTTCATTTGTCTTAGTTGTCAACATTAAAATCAAAGTTTAGTAGTTCGACCTGAACAACACGTTTTTTTACTTTATTTAGTTTTTCCAACTGCAACTTGATTGCCACCAACTGCTACAACCTATATTTATCTAGCGGTATTTCCAAGTGAGGAATCATAATCTTATACCCTAGTATTTACCTTTTTCTTTCTTGTCCAGTTCTTGTAATTTTTTATAGACATTTTAGATATTTGATTATCCCACGTGAACATGAACACATCAACTATCGTCTAGTTTCAATTCAGAAATATTATCTGTTGTTTACTCTATACTTTTGGAACCATAGGAATATTATTTTCCACTGGTGAAAAGAGGAAATCAATATTATCTTATCCAATCATAGTTGAAAGCTCATCCACTTTCTTTAACAGAAATATTTTCCTTTTTGAGAAAGTAGCAAGGCATGATTCCTTGGACTCAATCAACTTCATGTCAATTTTTTCGCGTAACCCTACTCGTCCTCCATTCCATTTCAAAAAGCAAATAAATAGAAAGGGAAAGAAGAATATGTTTTAGCAAAATAAGCCTGATCCATTTGAGATGGGTGCATCTGTAATTTGTAGTGGTGGGCATTTATCATGCTCATTTAATTTTTTCATATTATGTAAATATGTTATGACATTATCACGAATTTCGACCAAACAATCCACTATACTAGTAGGGATAATTTTCCATCTGCTTATGTCTTTGTATTCACCCATGATTCCTCCCAACTCTTTAAAACCTCTAAGGCCAACATGGGCATGGTCGAGGAGATATCTTTGAGGTTTAAAAAAGTCTCCATAGTTTTTGGGTATACTTGTAGTGTACGAACAAATGACTTACTCACTAATGTTTCTCCACAAAGGAAATCATCTTGAGTATAATGTTATCCCTCTTTTCATCAATTTATCTTGAGTCAGATCAGCTTCGTTGGCCAACAACCATATGAAGCATGAAATTTTATGAGGTATTATACTTCACCATATTTATATTCATGGCCAACTGTGTGTTTCTGGGTTTTTCTAGTCCATAAACATGTAGGCAGAGTTAACTTTGAATTCCTCTTTACTATTGCCCTTCCACCACATAGCATCTTCCCTTATTTGTAGCCTATTGAAAGCTTTCAGGGTGTTGAAAAAAATCGGCCACTCTCGCTAGTTCCAAGCCATTGAATTATCTTCAGAAATTAAAGCTTCCAGGTTGCGCTCCTTAACAACCAGACTATACGATAATCACTTTAAACCTATCATTAGATTATTCCATAAAAAGGGAATAATTTCACAAACCTCCCTCTTGTTTTGAATTTATAACACTACCCTCCCATATGGTTTTATAATATTACACTTACCTCTCTTTGTTGACTTTTTTAACAATTATTTAGCTAAGTTACTACTAATTCAAAACACTAAAAATATGACCAATTTGTCATTTTTTTTCTTTTTATTAACTAATAACTAATAGTTGAATATCTTTAGAACAAAAAGAAAACTAATATGAAGCTCCTAGTTCTTTTTCCGCATCATATTTTTCTCATAAACTTCAAACATTTCTTGTTGAGAAATTGTTCAAGTTACCTCCTTTGTATTGCATACAACTCCATGTTTTTCGTTTATGAACCCATAAAACTAGGTAGTAGAACCAGGAAGTAAAAGAAGAAAACACATAAACAAAAATCAACACCATGAAGCGATTGAGAAAGGATAGACTGGTGCACATAAAATTTACAATTGATGGAAGAGTTTGATTAACAGTACCATTTCAGTATTTTAATAGGATTCACCAATAATAGAGAGACAAATCAAAGGCTTATAGTTTATCAATTGAGACTTTTCTAGTTGTTTCAATTTGCAACAAACATCACGAGTGACTAAAGCTAAAGAGTTGAACGACATCGACGGATTTTCTTTGGTTTCAAACTAGAAAAGAGAGAAAGCACACTACCAATATCTAATTTTATGTAGTTTAACTTGTGGGGAGAAATTTAAATATATCAGTGAATCTGATGACTTTTTCTAGTTGACAAACATAAAAGTTTGAATTATGGAATTGATTTCAATGAACAAATCTATTATTTATATTTTACAGGTAACAACAACGGAAGAGATAAATACCTATTGTAATCAGACGAGAGGCGTTTGCACAATTTGGAACACTTGTAGCGTACAATTTTCCATTATTGCGACTACATTGCTCTTACTACCCTTTCTACTAGATTAGTGGTCGCATTACTAGAAATGAAAGATCTGCTATCATGTTTATGTCCCCTACCAGAGGATGTACAGTGAAAAATATATGGAGACCCAAATTCACCAACTTGAGCAAGAAGAATATAGTGGTGGGGCTAAAGGGTAAAAAGCATAAATTTGTAAGTCAGATGTGCTATGTACCTTGGAAGCTTGTATACCATACCAACCAATCTATAGTTCTAATTTCTGTACAACTACTAATATGTCTGTGGATGGAGGATGAGAGGGTTGGCCAGCCGAGGTAGATGAACAGTTCTATGACCTATTCTTTCCCTTTTCTTAACCTAATAATTTGGAAAGGTATTTTTATAGGGTTTTTTGTTTTGTTTTATTTTAAAGAAAAGGACATGGATTTGGAATTAGCCCATTGTTTGACTCAAAAAAATAGAAAAAAAACTCTTATATGAAACTTGTGTCTGCACAAGCCCAATAGACATTACTGTATTTATTATAATTTGTGTGATATAAATTGAATTTGGAGAAACAATCATGACCTAATAATTTGGAAAGTTATTGTCTAGGGTTTTTTTGTTTGGTTTTAATTCAAAGAAAAGAAAAAGGATTTGGAATCGGCCCATTGTTTGACTCAAAAAAATAGAAAAAACTCTTCTATGAAATTTGTGTCTGCACATGCCCAATAGATATTATTGTGTCTATTATAATTTGTGTGATATAAATTGAATTTTGAGAAACAATGAAATTTTAATTTGGCTGTAAGTTTTAAATTATTTTAAGTTAATAGTTACCTTGATTTACAATTTCTAACGTAATAAGCAATAAATAAATTATAGGAAGTGTCTTTTTAATTATCGGAATGTATTTAATCCCTTTATTCCAATTTATGTAGAGCATATGAACTTTGCAGAGTCAACCAACCTATTTTTAAATATAATTTCAGAGTCCTTCCTTTAGGTTTCGTTCAATAATACTGACTTTCCCCATGATTTACAATATTATGTCTACCAAGCTTATTTTGATTTTCATTGTAACCATTCTTCAAATCAATTAAGAATAAATATAAATTAATTATGATTAGACAGTTTGCCCTTCTTTATATTAATTTATTCATATTAATGCATATTATACATAATAACTTATTTAATAAATATTATTCTCATCCTTATGTAACACCTCACAACTCTACTTTTAGAATCTGAATAATTTGTCGTAGGTATATGAGCTTGAACCGGGTGATGTCCTAATTGCTCATATGTTTTAAGGTCATTTACCAAGTATAGCAAGGGTATCGAAAGTGATTTAGGGTCAAAAGGGACCTCTAATACTAAGCCAAGTTTAAATCATTTTATCGGCTACATTTTCGCATGAGTTCAAATAATGGTTAGCTTCAAATGATCGTATCTATTAAAGTATGAAGAGTTAGGTGACTCATAACCTATCAAATTAATGGTCTATGAGTCTTCTTTCTAACACCGTCAAATTTACGTCAATTTGAGATCGAGTAAAAAGTTATGACTCATTTACTAAAGACGCTTAACCTGGTAGATGCTCCGTAATTCGGAGAGAAAATGAACTTCATTGTCCGCTTGAATTAAATTTTGTCTTCTAGCTCTTCTTATTTATTATTTTGAGGGTACTTTTGTCCTTAAAACACTTGGAGGGTTATCTAAATGACTCTAAACGTGTATGAAATCATTTTTTTGATAGTTAAACCCTCACATTCACTTATAAATTCTTACGCTCAAGATCATCAAGAAATTCCAAGGCTAGGGTTCATCTTCCAAACAATTCTTCACAATTGGTCTCTAAGATATGTAAGACTACTCAGAATGATTAACTAAGTTAGTCGTCATATTCTACCTCTCAAATTCAGTCAATAAACGTCAAATCTTGGGTTTAGACCCAAGTTATCATAAAATTAGAATTGACCTTATTCGTTGTTATTGAATTTTGATTCTTTTCGTTGAGATTATAGTACTTCATGTATTTTGGTTTTTGAATTGTTGTTCATTTGTATTTTATCACATGAACCATATTTAGTTGTTAATTGTTGAATGCTTTTGTATTATTATTTTTATGCATTGACTTCTAAATTAAAGTAAGTTCAAATATTTTAAGTTATCAGTTGAGAAGAGTTTTTAAGGGAACATTAATGGTTCCAAATGCACTATTTTGTATTGAGAAATGTATTGCTAGTTTAAGAAGAGCATAAACAGCTTTAGAAGAAGTTTTAGTTAGTAAAGTAAAGATCAGTTTTCCCTAAAGAGGGTCTTTTGAGTGCTAACTCAATATAGATATTAGTATGAGAATTATTGCATGTTTTGGGAGTAGTATTGAGCACCAATTTGGGTATGATTTAATACAACTCAAACCCCATAAATTGCATCGCCATCGTTGGTAGGATCATGTCATTAGTTCGGGTGACTCCTCACCCATCCTGGTTGAGGGCTTTTTATATAGATCCACAAGTTTAGTTTTGTTTACCTATACTCCGGCAATATATAGGATGGCGGTCGAAATGTTGGATAGACATAGTATAAGCACTAGGCTTATAGTGATGGTTATCAATTAGAGGAACTCTCCAAGAAAAGTAAGCCACTACTTCAAAAAGAAGGAAATGACATAAATATAAACAATAGTTCAAGATCCAATCCCACGACCGGGTGGGCAAAGGTACAAAGCTACTAAAAGGGTAAAAGTCACAAAATAAATAAAATAAGTACAAACTTGTCTCGAATACAAAATAATAGAAAAAAACTATAAAATGACGAAGATGAGTCAAACTAGGACGACATTAGCACACTATGGCACCATAAAATTCCCTTTGCCCAAATTAGACCATGTAAAGTTAGAAGAACTGAAATCAGCATAAATGGGTTTGTATGAAACTTTTCATGGACTGAGAAAGGAACCAGTAGCCATGGACGGGTTCCGTAGGCCAAAGCTCACAATTTGGAAAACTAGAGTTGGGTTTCGTAGACTTGTTGTAACACCCCGTATCCTAGACAGACAAGAATGCAGATTCCAGAAGTTGCAGGTGCAATCCACAGTTGCCACCCATGGACCGCAGGGTGACCCACAGACCGTAGGTGGGGTTCGTGGCTGGCCACCTGCAACCCTCTCCAGAAACCTCAGACTAAATCTTATAAGGAATGACCCATGGCCGGACCCATGGACCATAGGTCAGGACACGGGCCTTGGTCCTGGTCTGTGGATCATGGCCCCAGAATCTAATCTCTGAAGCCGAATAACGGCCGACCAGAACGGACCGTCAGTCCATTCACAGTCCGTCGATGACCCCTGACAGCTTTTAAGTCGAGGGTCCTTTGGTCTTTTTCCTATGCATTGAACCCCCAAACTACGTCGTTTAACCCCTAAACTACGTGGTTTTGGTCAGTTTTAGCCTAGAAACTAAATTACAACCTAACCTAATCAATCATTTACCAAAATTTCATCGATCTTAGAGAAAAACAAAAGGAAAAAGTCTACCAGCCCTAGTTGAAGAATGCAACAAGGTTTCGTCAGTTCCAACCCCGAAATCGAAAGATTTCTCTGTGAAATTCATCACCATGTACGTGGGATTTCACTAGTGGGTTTGATTTACCCATTAGGTCCCTAGAATTCAATCAGATTCTTGATTCCCTCCATATTATCTAGACCTAGGGTTTGTAGAATTTCTGCAGATTATTATGAATTAGTTATTTTAACGTTCATAATCAGAGTATCATGTAGTAGTATCATTTTTTCCCAGATTCATACATAAATTCAGAATCCTAGCTATGTAGTTCTTTTAGTTCATGAATTACATTAGCTAGGGCAGATAAACAGATATATATGCCTCAGTTTTGAAAGTTTTATTATTAGATATACATGTTGCATTTTCAAATTTTCATGCCAGATTATTAAGCTATTCAGTTCACTTCAGTATGTTATAATTTCACATATTCAATTGGGAGTAGGTTGACCGAGTTGGACTAGGGTCATTCACCCTTAAGTCCCAGAACTACATGCCTCCGTAGGCTATAAGTCAGCTATGTGGGCATTAATTTAGTCATGCCTCTATACCTGTGGCAGGGTAAATTGGGTCCTCTCGATAGGGCATATACATCGGACTACACATTTAGCTCATGTGGTTTTATGTCGGTTATTAGTAGCTCCCACAGTCAGATCCTAGTGCATTGGCTAAGTTATCAGTTACAGTTCAGTATTCAGTTTCAGCATGTTATAAACTTGGTCATTGCATTCAATTAGTTCATGTTCAGTATTTTTAGTAGAGTATCATGCTTATCTCATGTCATTGCTCAGCTATATGCTTTGTTCAGTTATGTATTTTATTCAGCTTTATTCTATCTTGCATGCTCAGGACCCTTTACGTACTGACGCATACTGTGTTCTACATCTTCTCATGATGTAGGTTCATGTCTTCAGCTTCCAGATAACGCATTAATCTATTTCTGATCTTAAGTTCAGCAACATCAGTGGTGAGTCCTCATTCTTCGAGGACGATTGACATGATTATATTTTCTACTTTTAGTTTTTAGTTTCAGTTTTGCTAGATCTAGCTGGGGCATGTCCCAGCATTTCTAATTAGTTAGAGGCTTTATTTCAGACATAGTTATATTCAGTTTTAGCTTTGGAGTCTGATATTTCAATTATCATTAAACTCATAGTTCTTTTATTCAGATATGAATGGGTATTCCCCATCCTTTCAGTTTACATGATGTTTTAAGCTTTCGAATAGTACTTTCTTAATTTAGTTATCTTTAAGCATGCTTATGATATGCCAGCAGGGTTAGCTTGGGGTCACTCATGATCCTAGGTCCCATGTCCGCGTCCTGGGGATAGCTTCGGGGTGTGACACTTGTGTATGGACCGTGAAAGCTGTCATGGACCTTATATTGATCTGTAAACTAAGACACCATATCCCAGAATTTCTTGACTTTCATGGGAACTTAAACGGGCTATGTAATGATCCATGGACTCTAGAAGGGTCTGTAGAGTCGACCCTCAGCAATTAGCTTAACTCAATTTCCATGAGTCCTTTGATGGACCATATAAGTCTCCACTAGTATTAGAAAGGTACGTAGACACTATGATCATAAATGAGGACTTGCTATGATTTACGGGTGAATTCACAGATCATAAATTGTTATACGGTCTGTGAATGGCCTCCGTCAGTTTTTATATCTATGGTATTTAGGTCTTCTCCCAATATTTTAAGTCTTATACTATGTCATTTTAACCTATTCTAAGTGGGATTAGGGGAATTTATCAACCCAAAACTCCTAATTCACTCATAACCTGCCCAAATTATATTTCTTTTCTCAAGTTCTCGCTCCTAACAAAGGAAAAGGGCCTAAAATGCCCTCAAAGTATTGGAAATGGCACAAAACTATCATTTATCCACCTATTGGCTCCAAACTACCCTTGGCATCCACCTTTGGGTCCAAAATTGATCACTTATTTAACATTTTAAAATTTAAACTATTTATATATTTTTTTAAAATACGTGGCGCTCAACTATTCGTTATAATTTAATTAATTTATATAATTTATATACATACCCATTACTAATTAAACCCGACCCTATTATCAATCTGAGGCTGGACTCTTTCCTTTCATCTGAGATCATATTACAATAGAGAACCAAAAGAATTCAAGCTTACAGAATATCATAGATGATATAAACAAACAATTCTCTGATACTTCATAGGCAAAATAAGGCACAAGTTTGTCCGTGGTTGAATCGCCTCCTTTCATCTTCAGAAAACAATCTATAAAATTGTACCTCATGAATTGATTTTCTTGCCTTCTTGTAGAACATTTGTTTGCAAATCAAACAATTTATGTCAGGATGCTAAAGCACCTGGTGTCTAATTGGAAGGAAATAAGCCAAAACTAACCGAGGCTTACAAATAATGTATAAGAGTCTGCAGCTTTTACAACATTAACATTAGCTAGGAGAAATAGTAATAAAAGGCTAACAACAAAAACAAGCACATTGTGTTAGTCAATCAATTTTGGTGATCCATGGCCATATCACAAAGGGGTTCACCGAAAAATAGGGTTCATTTTTTTGTTTATAGGTGTATTTGGGGCAGGTTTATTAATTGGTTTGGGTTTGGGGTGGGTTTGAATAGTAATGGGTGGGCAATGGGTGGGTTTATAAATTATATTAATTAATTAAATTATAACCAATAGTTGAGTGCCACATATTTAATAAATATATTTAAATAGTTTAAATTTAAAACTGTTAAATAAGTGGTCAATTTTGAACTCAAAGGTGGATGACAATGGTATTTTGGAGCTAATAGGAGGATGGATTCCAATACTTCGAGGGTATTTTAGGCCTTTTCCGCCAAAACGATAACTAGGGTTTCAAACTTCAAAACTCCACTTAAGGAATTCAAGCTGGGGTTTTACTCCAGGTATGTGGGGTTTCATCAATGGATATCCCTTCAACTAGTGAGTTCCAAGAAATCTCCAATTTCTCAAATTTATGATTCCTAGAAGCTATAACTTTCTATGATCTTTATGGGTTTTAATGTAAATTAGTTTTACTTCATGATCAGTCCATAATTGCATAGTTTACTCATGAATTACATAATTCCACGTATAATTCCATGATTCTAATGATAGTTTCATGAACCTGCAGCATGTAGATATTTTCATGACTCAAAATTATGATGTTTTCGATGCGTATATTAGATGATTAGATAAAGAATCTTTCAGATTATTTTGATATATCATGATATAAGATGCTTTCATATAAAGTGTCTCTCAGAATGATTTCATTTATTTAATTTATTAGCTACCCAGTATGTATATGTTATCAGTATTATTAGATTATATTGTTTTCAAATTATGCATGTTTCTGTTCGGAGTAATACTTAACATCGAGCAGACTTTGGACATGAGTTTCAGGTCATCTTTCATGGACCATTATTAGAAATCTCTAAGTCCTAGAACTACGTGCCACCTTTATTATCTCATAAAGATATTAGTTAGTGGATCCACCTTAGCTCTGTTATGAGGTCCTTAACAATTGCAAGTATTGGACACCCTATTTTTGTTGTGGGCAGTACAATGAACTCCCTATAGTAGATCAGATGGTTTATATCGGTTTTGGTATCCCCACAATCAGATTTTTAATTATTGCAAGACCTTGTACTTATGTATTTCATATCACTATAGCTCAGATCATGTTATTTTACTTGGTCATTGCATCAACAATCTGTATAGATTAAAAATGTTCAAACATCATGTTTACAATGTAACAACTCGGACCTCAAAATGAAGAAAATCCTAGTTTTCAAAAAAACTAATGCCAGTACTGACGGAACCACCCACGAACCATAGGTAGAACCACGGACCATATGTTGGGTTCTGTTGTTAAGGCCCAAATGTTGATGGTCTCTAATACCACACACGTTCGACCAGTACAGTCTGTGGTTGGACCTACGAACCGTAGGTGAGGGTCAACAGGCAATTGGAGGGAATTGTCTATTTGGTCAACTTCAAACGGTCATATTTTCTAGCACAAAACGAATTAGGTGGCCCATTACATATCAAATTAAAGATAATTTAATCATCTTTCCAACACCACCGAGTTTGCTAACATCCCAGTTCCGAGCAATAAGTTATGCTTGTTTTAGTGAACCCCTGTCAGGCAGGCCATGAACCACGACCACGGACAACTGTTGCTAGTCCAAACGACGGTTCGTAAGTCCCTCCGTGGATGGCCTTTGCTAGCTTTTAAGTTAGGGCCATTTAGGTCTTTGTCCTATTGGTTGGGACCCTTAAATTATGTCGCTTAATGCAAAAACAACGTTGTTTTACTTAGTCTAAGCCTAATATCTTAGTCAGACTTACCTAGAACCCTCATTCTCCAAAAATCAGCCAAACTTGGAGCAAAAAGAAGAGGAAAAAGGCGACCAAACCTCCCAAGAACAAGTAGCAGTGCTCTTCAAGTTTCAGACCCGAAATCGAAGGATTTATATATGAATTTTGTCACCGAGTATGTGGGATTTCACTAGTGGGTTCCTTTCATCCACTAGGTCCCTAGAATTCAGTCAGTTCCTTGATTATCTATATCTTGTTTAGACTTAGGGTTTCTAAAACCTTGGATATTTACTGTGATTTAGTTGTTGTAGTATCCTAAATTGAAATAGCATGTTTCTTCGAAAGTTTGTTTTGTTCCTTGCATGAAACTCAGAACCATAGTTGTCTAGATTCTCTTAGTTCATGAAATACACTTGCTAGGTTAGTTAACCGGCTAATAATGCTCCAGTTTCGAATGTTACATTATCAGTATATAAGTGTTGCATTCCCATATTTGCATGTCAATATTTTGAGCTACTCAATATGTCAGCATTTCAGTTAAATTACAGTCATATACATGTTCAGTTGGGAGTAGACTTAGAACCGAGTTGGACTAGGGTTAAGTGTACCCTCTTAGTTCCCCAACTACGTGCCCACGTAGAAGTATAAGTCCCTTTGTTAGGCATCAGATTTAGTAATCACGCTAGTCATGGCTTTTTACCACTGATAAGTTATATTGGGTCCTCTCGATGAGGCGTATACATCGAACTCCACGTTTAGCTCACATGGTTTTATGTCAGTTAATAGTAGCTCCCATAGTCAGACTCTTAGTGCATTTGACCATGTTTTTAGTATATACTTCAGTTTTCAGTTTAGCATGTCATGTTCATGATTAGCACTTGGTCATTGCATTCAGTTATCCTCTCAGTATTTACATTCTTGCTTAGTTTACAGTATTGCTCAATTATGCCTTATTTCATCTTATATATGTTTGTTCAGCTTAGTATCTATATCTTACATACTCAGTACATTCAAAGTACTAATGCATACTTTGCGCTACATCCTTTTATGATGTAGGTTCAGGTACTTAGCATCCACATCGCGCTTAGATCAATTCTCAGTCCGCACTCAACAGCTTCAATGGTGAGTCTTCATATTCTGAGGAAAATAGACATGCTTTCATTTTAGTCTTTTTATTTAGTTTTCAACTTTGTTAGAGTTAGTTGGTGGGCATGTCCCAACAACTCAACTTAGTTAGAGGGTTTTTCAGAAATAATAATAGTATTACCTTGACTTGTTAAGTTTGATCTTTTAGTGTTATTAAACTCTTAGTATGTTACTAGTTGGGTATTCCCATTTTCCAGTTATCCATTGTTTAGCTTTGATGTTTGCATAATCAACGACCCATCTTGCAATGCAAGTGTCTACGATCGTGCAATAGTATAATAACCCAACCAAGGGTTGGGGTCGAGTTCCAAGGGAGTGGTTTAGATAATTAATAGAAAAATAAAATTAAGTTCTAACCAGTCGTAGCTAAAGACATTAAAGATTAAAAATATTGTAAATTAAAAGGGGGACACAAGAGTGTCAAATATCGATTTGGGGGTTTTGTTACAAATATAGCAAAAACAATAAAAATAACAAAGAAATCTATAAATTTGAGGGGATTATTGGGATGTGACCGCAATATATATTGATTTAAATCATTGGGCACATGCTTTCGATAGGAAATTTGCAAGATAATAGAGACTAAGCTAAGCTTTAGATGGAAATAAGTTCCCTCTCGGGCAACTTACCCCGTTTCAAATAGGTTCCTCTCGAACACCCATTTGCCGCATGAAGGCCAGCCTACGCCGTACCCCACTTACTCTCTCGAGCTAAGTGTTAGGATATGGGACTAGGGCTCACCCTCTCGGGCTGAATCTCATGTCGACCCACTCCTTAGGCCATCAGTCTAGCGGTCTTGGTTTCGCGACCTCTCTCTAGAGCCAGCAAAAAACACATGGGTGGTTTTGTATTTGCAACTACAAATCCATTAAATTAAACCACAACCACTAGGTGAAATTACCAGTAAAATACATGTAACTTATCAGCAAGCAAAACCCAACAATAATCTTAACACATATTTGCTAAATCACACCCCAAGAATGGGGTTTTAAGCCACACATCAAGAGATAGAAATTTATACCTAAATGAGCTTGCATTCAAATGGGTATGAAGATTTAAGTCTTGTTACAGGCCAAGAGTGAAGAATCCAAGAGACTCAAGTTCAAATCCTTGGAAATGAAACCCTCTTCTTCTTCAAGTTTCAAAAACCCTCTCCAAACTCAGAGCAAAAATAAATGTACTAAAATTTATAGTAAGAATCTGATATTGTCTAATGATTATAAAATCTAAAACTCTCAACGAGTATTTATAGTTTTTAGAAATTTGTACTGCGATGGATCATTCGACGACATTAGTCAGAATTGTTGATCAACTCGGTGATTCTCCCTTTGGTGTAGTCCATCGCCGTCTTGCACCATCATTCGGCATCATCGTGCTCTGGGCGATGCACCAACTGCTCCTTTGTTCCGTTGAATTGATAATTTCCATCAGGCTCAGTACACTGGAACAAAAGGCGAAGTGAGACCCTTCGGCGACTCACCTAGTGGACTCGGTGATCTTCATGCCTTCATTTTCTCGCTCTTTTCAGCTTTTTCATTCCTTTTTGCGAAGTAGTGTCCATGTTTTCCTTCAATCTTCAAATACATGAAACTTAAGGGTTTTCATCATATATGGAGATAAAATTAGCATTTGAGGACACAATTTCTATTAAAATATAGCCCTAAATGAGTCCAATTTATGGACTCATTAATACCCCCAACTTAAACTTTTGCTTGTCCTCAAGCAAACTCGAGTTCAGCAGATCACAAAGGGTGTCTCAAACAGTGCTACACAAGACTCAATCATGAATGTACACAACAAGACTCAAATTACTCATGCAAAGATCAATTGTGTACTCA
>JAJOOP010007300.1:0-19078 GCA_029582705.1 Solanum chacoense | reverse complement strand
TCTATCTATTTTAGGGTATTTTAAGTTGGTTAAAACCCCAAAACATAGAATTAGACCTCATTATCCAAATTGAACCTTCCCTCTCAAATAAATTCTCTCTCTAGAACTCCATGGAATACATTGATGAAGCTTCAAGCTAGGAGATGGGTTCCTACTGATTTCTCCTTCAAATTCCTAAGGAAACTAATTACAAAGGATGGGGATTTTATCTTTGGTTCTCCTTTCAATCAAAGAGCCAAATCAAAGTGATTACAAAGTTTTTCAAAAATACTAAGAACCCCAATTTCAATTCTAAGCTTGGGTTGTTGCACGAAAGTATTTCAAATGATGATTTATGTTAATATTGATGTTTTTAAGATCAAAAACTCCATGAACCCTTGCATATCTTGAAATCCTAATTTTGGGTCTAAAGTGGGTCTATTGATTATGAGCTAATAATGTGATATTAATGTGGAGATTATTATGGACTATTAATTTTTGTATTGTTCTATATTGAAATATGAGGAATTTGTGGTCAATTGTGTTATATTGGGTGTTGGCCTTGAATGGGCAATTGTGACCTAAAGTTTACGATGATGATGAAGTTGTGAATAGATTATTGATTCTAGTATTATATATGTATATATATGTGTGTGTGTGTGTGTGTGTGTTGTATATGTTAGAATTGTGAGGTTTGATCCCTTTGCAAGTGAAGAGGTGTTTACTTTCTAAGCATGTTGTGATCATGGCCTTGTACGAAAAGTTAAATGATTGTTATTTTGAGTAATGTTGATTATGTGAAGGTAATGTTATATGATATGAATTTGTGTATGGTCTAAGAGTATGAAAGGTAACCTTGTGTAGAGACTTTATGTCTTATGCTTGGTTGTTGTCTTCTTTGAATGACTTATAATGAAGGTGAGGTTAAGATAGACTATGTTTACCTACTTTCACACCTAGTGAAGAATGAATGAAAAGAATGGAAGATTGTGAGAATGAATGAAAAGAATGGGAGTTAATGCTATTGAATGAAAGTTAGGTCTATTGTAAGGATAATCTCCTAAAGTACTCCTTTAAATGAATGAGGTTCCTAGATAAAAGGTTTTCTCATCTTTCAAGAGCTTTCTAAATGAATGAATGTGGGTTAGGATGGGTACTACTTCATGAGTTGAGATGAGAGTACTTAGTAGAAATCATTATCCCTAAATGAATGAATGAAATGGATGTCCAAAATCTGTGGGGGAGTAATGTCTAGCACTGAGAGGATATGAAGATGGGTGGATACTCCTTCGTTAGTTGAGATGTGAGTATTTAGTAGCAACCCTTAATATAGGTGCCCTTTCATTAGTTGAGATGTGGGTACTTAGAAACAATCCTTCTATCCCTTAACTATGTGCCCACATAGGACTAGCTAGTGGTCTCTACCATGTAAAGGCTAAAGGAATGACCCTACCTTAGGCAAGTAGGGATGTCTCATCTAGCTGCATGGTCCATGTCGGTTAAGGTTCTTCCCTCACATTAATTAATGAATGAACTATGGTCTCTTAAGGGTGTACTACTTAGGATAGGTGGTGGAATGGGACATCATCTAGACATTGCACAAGTAGACATTTAAGGGAGATCTTAGTGTGTCTTAGTAATGATAATGAATGAATTAGTCTTTGTGGGCTAATTAATGAAAGTGTTGGTCTTTGAGCATGCTAATGTGAAAGTGAGTCATAATGAGTTGAATGTAAGTGCTTATGTTGAATTGAATGTATGTGATGATCTTATGTTATTAATGAATGAAGTTGTCTAAATTCATTAAGTTGAATGAATGATTTATGTTGAGATGTGAATGGAGCTTGTCTTGTATAGGCTTAAGGATCACTTCGGTGCGGTATGTAGAGGTAGTATGGGCTGCCTCACCATGTCTTACTTAGGTGAGTCTTGGGATGACATTTGATCAGTGTTCTAGTTTTATGAAGTGACTTGTTTGATTATATGCTTATATGTCTTATGTGATTAATTGGTGAAGGTTGAGGTACGCATGGTAAGTGCACTTTGTGTGACCTTAAGGTGGTGCCTTAGTGTGGGTGATGGTATGGGACGTTGCCCATACATTCCACAAAGGTATTGCTTAAGGGTTACTTAAGGTGGAGGTCCAAGGCCAAAAGGTAAAGGTAAATGGGTTATGTATGTTCATGATGTATGGTGAAGCATATGACTTTGTATTGTTGGTTGTGACTTCTAAGGTTCCCTTTATGTTGATGTTCATTAGATTTTATTAAAATGGCATGAAAGCATAACTTTAACACAAATGTCATTTTTAGCATGTTTTGTATATCCTCATACTTAGTACGTGTGTTTTACTAACCCCTTTCTTCTATTTTACTACAAGTGTAGGTTGTGGTAACTAGGAAGAGATTGTGCTTCGGAGTTGCTTGGATTGCTTCACTCTTCCAAGTCTTTGGTATGACCTCAAGATTCGAGGACTATGTTTAGAAGTTTCTTAGTCATTGTAATAGACACTTAAGTTTCATTTCATTTGTAAATGGGCCGTATCCCTTAGTACGTTTTAAGTTCTTGTCTAAGATTGGCTAAAGAAACTTAGTAGTTCCGCTTCCGTATTGATGTTTTCAAATGTTGATGACTCTTGAAGGCTTACGGTTTTATTGAATAAAGGTTTTAAATTCTTAGTGATTTTCTTATGATCTATGCAATGAATGAATGCTAAGGCTTGTATAATACCTCCGAGAGGTCGAATACACATATTCCTTCATCCATTCCCAGATTACCCAAGATCTCACCTGAGTCAGATATCATCCAAGTCTGGCCTAGGCTAGAAATTTCAAAGCTACTACTCATGTTTTCTGGCTCAAATTCCTTCCCCATTGGCTTATTCTTACCGACGGAAACAAATTGTTACACAATAATATTTCCAATTAACATTGTGGCTTGGAGTTCTTTCTTGTTGTGTAACCTCAAAGGTGTGAGACAAATTCAGGTGATGCAAAAATTTATTTTCCATTTTTTTAAAATGTTCTTGAATAGTACAACCACCTCAATTCAGATTTTATGCAAATTCAATGTGGATAAGTGTTTATCCTATATTTATCAACGAAATTCATTTACACCTAGATAATTGAATATTTATAAAGCACGATGTAGATGAGACAAACTTTGACATGTGTAAACTATGTTTTCAAAAAAAATTACATTGTCTATTAAAGGAAGAAAGGTATATGAAATATACTTACATTATTAAGACATAATTAATATTTCGTGAATTTATTACACAAACTACATCGAAGCTTTACAATCATAAAAATTACATGAAATGTACAATTTGTTTTTGTTCGATCAATCAAGTCAACACAAAAAAACAAATCATAAGAAAACAACCTGACATCAAATTTCCTACATTTCATTACTAATATTATTGTTCGCTCTTCGCACTATCGTTAAGAATAAATTTAGATTATTGTTGAATAATAATGCTATAAATTTTAAAATTCATTATTAATTCATAATTTATTATTTAATCATGTTTTAACAATTCTTCTAACATTTTTCATATAAAATACTTTGGTAGCGAGTCAGTAAGGTCTAGGAATATTTGGTAACAAATGAGAGACCTAATAATGAATTTTATTACATAAGTAGATAGCTAAGACGTTAAGGAACCCGTATGACTTTACGGAATCAAATTAGAGCGAGAAGAACTCCCGAAACTAACCTTAGCCTGAACGGATAGTTTCTAAGTGTCATGGGATGAAGGTGTGTTCTGAAATGGGGGTTTGAAACTCTTAATTTAACTCACTGTTTTTGTGCACGCAACTGGGTGGGATGAGGGCCGCCATAGCGGGACAGTCGTGACTTAGGTCAGAAATATACCCCAAAAACGTTATTTTTCTATAAGTTTCATTCTTGAGAGCTAGGAGACGACCCCAGGTAATTTCTTGACAATTTCCCGTGGCTTCTGGTGCTAAAGGTAAGGTTTTCACTTCCCAAATCCATTTTTCGATCCGTAGAAAGTAGAATCTTGATTATATATTAATGGGGGATAGTTTTTTAAATGAATTGGATGGTGAGAAAAAGCCCTAGCTGGACCTTAGGATCATGAGTTGGGTCTTGGGTTTGTCATAATCTGGGTAAATTAGACCTTAATTATTGAATTAATTTTTTGTAGACCTAGAACAAATGGAACGAATCCGGAAAGGGAAGAATCAAGTATCTTAGGAGGATTCAAGATTGTTTTTGAGGTAGGTGATGGTTTGATTTCTTGTTTGTGTGATGTATCCTAGCAATTGCTTTATTGTAATGTTTGTATGAATATGAATGTTGCACTATTGATCACATCTAATGCAAATGAGTATGAGTGAATGATTGTATGCCATGAATCAACACTTAATTGTATGATTATGAGAATGTATATTGTGATTATGATTGTGGCTTTTTGATTGGATTAGGTGTTACGTTCCAACACACTAACTGGGATCGAATGTCACGTATTAACATACGTATTGGAATGGGTATCATGTTTCAACACACTAACGTGGATCGGGTACCACGTTTTGGTGCACTAACAGTTTGGGTATGGGTTCCAAGAGAGGACCATTGAATTGTCATGATTACTTGTTAAACAGAATATGGAATTGTAAGTTTTTCATGATTGATAATCGATGTATGTGTTATATTCTATATATGCATGTTTACTATGTTGTAACTGTAGTATATATTTCTCTTTCTGGAAAATCTGTGTGATCCTACCAGTACACTATGGTTGTGTATTGATACTGCACTTTCTCTTTCTTTGTTGAGTACATGATATCTTCAGGCGGCTACTAAAAGACCTTGTTTAGGAGATCAATGATCAATCAAATTCAAGGGTGAGACAGTTCTTCAGGCTGCCATGAGTTCTCTTTCTCCTCAATCCCTCTTATACGGACATAGAATAGTATTATAGATGATCAGTTGTTTTAGCTTTTGCAGTTGTGACCCTTTTATTTAGACTTATGGTTCCTTGTTGTTAGAGTTTTGGTACATTGACTTTCAGCTTCCAGGGAATATTTCTGCAATGTTTCGATAGTCGTTGTTAGGTTTATGGAGTTTATGGGAACTTTACTTTATTCTGCATTTAAACCTGCTTCCGTATCTATAAATATGCAGTTCTTGAGTTAGCTAATTAGTATTAATGGTTCTCCCATCGGAGGGTTGCTGTTAGTGCCAATCACAACAGTCTGGGTCGTGACAAGTTTTCAGAGTATTTCAATATTCTCCATGTAGTTTGGAGATTTTTTACCTTGTTTTGTTTCTTATTTTATAAAGGTATTTGGTGGCTTATAATGTCTTATTTGAGAAGAAATTGTTATCGAAGATTGATGACTGCATATTTATAAACAACTCTAATAATATAATTGATGACATCTGATGTGTTTGCCTTTTAAAGAAGTTGTGAGGACAACATCCAATCAAAGAAATGGAGGTATTCAGTAGTGTATTTACAATTTTTATGCTTGATGGATCTCTTTAGGAAACAAGAAGGAATTGACTAAAACCTATAGTCATATTTAGGAAGAACATCTACCAAATTTTTACCCTTCATAAAGGTCCCATTACTAATTTTATCCTCGATGTTGTTGATTTAGAAAGCTATCTTGAGATTGATAATCTCATATGTTTCCTCTCGATGAATGGCATTGAAGCACAATTTGTATCTATTTCTATATGGAAGGTGAAAAAAAAGTTGTTAAATGTCATTTATCGAGAGGAAATATATAAAGTTGTCAATCTCAAAACAACTTTCTAGATGAACAACATTGAGGGTTATCTTAGTAACATGTCCTACTAAAGGGTCAAAAGCTGGTCTTTTTTCCCTAAGAGATTCATTAAGCGTGAACTTGTAAGCCTACACTGGTAATACCTTCATTTCTTTAGTAATACACTTGAACTCGCATTATCTTTACTAGGCGAATGCATCAGAATAACATCGAATACATTACGGGGAAGATTACTAAGACTGTCAAGCATTAAACAACAACAATGCTTTCTTCACTTAGGATACATTATAAACCACCCAACACTTATAGAAAATAAGAAATAATATTATTTAAGGAATCTCTAAACTATCATAATGGGATTACTATTCATATTATCAAATCAATGAAAGAACAAGGGAAATGAAAATCCCCAGACTATCTGGATAAGAAATAAAGGTGCAT
Organism: Solanum chacoense; assembly: GCA_029582705.1. Lineage (NCBI taxonomy): Eukaryota > Viridiplantae > Streptophyta > Magnoliopsida > Solanales > Solanaceae > Solanum > Solanum chacoense. Next base: position 12,896 of record JAJOOP010007300.1, on the reverse strand, counting down.
CATTATTGAAATCACCAAAAATCTCCATTTAATTTTAATGCACAATTTCACGTGCATCACCTAAAACAGATATTATCGATATAGATTTAATCAAATCTCGATCTTTTGCTTAGAAGTTTAAATTGTAAAGCGAGCTAGAAAGGTTGTTGTATTATTATAACTCTTCGTTCTGCCTTATTGTAACACAGTAGCATTGCTTGAATGGATGTGCTTATTAGTTTGTTGTAATTACATGTTTTATGCATTTTTGGATTTACGCACTTCTAATGAATGAGTTATTGAAGTGTTTTTGGTTTCTTCAGTTTTGGAGGGAATGAGAAACTTTCTCAGTTTCCAAATTTAATCACTAGTTATGACATGTTAGACATATATGTGTACCCTCCACGTCTAATAAAGGTGCATATATTATACCTTCATTGTTGAACAAATAGTGTATATTTTCTATTTTCATTAATAAATCTCAAAACTAATTTCTTAAAAGACAAATGGGAAAAATACCACACCACTTTAAGAGATTGTCTCACCCATTGTCTAACCCTCCCCACCCCCACTAAACTCAAAAAAAAACTATCCCTCTTTTCATTTGGGTCTGTTTTGGGTCAGTTATGGTGATTATTCATGTAGGAATAAGAAACAACTTATAATTCAGATGTGTTTTGATAAATAACTGGTGGTTGTTGAAGTAGGAAAAGTAAATGCATGATAGTTTTGAGAAAAAAATAATTCAAAAACATGATATTTCAGATGTACCTTTGACTATTATTATTAATTTAAATATATAAGAATGCTCCAATGTACAAATCAATTCTTAAGGCCTGTTTCACCATTCGATATGGTATCATGATATGGAATTATGAGATGAAATTGAAGGTTTGTTTGGACATGAGATATGAAATTTTTGTGTTGTATATTTTCTCATAAACATATGCATCTCATAAGTTGTAAAACTATTAAAATTACCCCAATTGTTTATTCAATCTAACCAAATAAATAAAAATTTATAAAATCACATAATAAATTTTCACAAAGCTATTGGTTCTCCCATTAAGTGAATGTTTCATCTAACTTTAATTCATCAATCCTTCATTCAATAAAAAAAATAAACAAATATTGTAGTGTACTAGTCTTAAATATAATCCTCCCACATAGTACGGACAATTTCCTCACATTGAACTTGTATTTCTCGATCATATGACCGAGAAGATGATCAACATTGTTACTCATCCGCAACTATATTTTGATGCTCATAAACCATAAATATTTCATCAGCCCTTTGTTAGTCGCACAAATAATCATGTAACAGTGCACAAGATTTGACAATTTTCACTATTGTAGCAATATCATAATGGTTCATGTCTTGTTTTAGTATTCTAAATAGATTTTTCCAAGCTCCAAAATTCCGTACAATCACATTGCGCTGAGATGAATGTCTATAATTAAACAGTTCTTTGGCATTTTAAGGGTTCCTTTCACTTCCTCCGTAATCGTGCAAATTATAGTGTAGTCCTTTGTATGGAGCTAAAAATTCTTGTGTTTCGAAAATCAACATCAACAATATGAATTTTATCTACCAACAAATATTTTATAAAGAATTACCAAAAGAATTTGTGACGTAAATGAGACAGCTTTGTGTAAATAAATAATATGTATACTTGGGATGTCATTTAAACTTACAATGTGGCGGAAATGGAAATTGTGACGTTGGTTCAATGATTTCATTCTCAAGTACTTTAATGTCATGTGCAGTACCTTCCCCACCAACAACAACAAAGGTAAATCACATATCAAAATTACAAGCAAATAAGACATTTTGTGATGTTCTTTCTTTGCGATTACGATATTCTTATTGCACCACTTTAGGAACCTCCTCTTCTTTATATGTTCCATCAACCGCACCAACACAATCCTACCAAATAAATAATACATCAATATTATTTTAGTGAACATAAAATAAATTGGAAGCATTATAAAATGCAATTAATAAATATAATGTGTGTAAGAGTAATAAAATAGTGCTTTCAAGACAATTCAAAGTCATAAAATAAATATTATCTCTTTAAACAAAGTCGATCGTGAGTATGTAAGTAAATAGTAATAACTTACACACAAAATATAAATGTGCACTTATTAAGGCCATAAAATAAATTTATTAATGTGTTTGGAATTTTACCTTCAATGGTGGTTCTCTTATAGAACCCACACTAAAACTGTTAGTGTGTTGGAACGTGACACCCGATCTAATAATGTGTCGGAACGGGACACCCGATGTAATGATATGTCAGAACGTGACACCCGATCCAATCAACCACAACCACAAACACAATCAGCACCACAATGAATGATATACACACTTTTACTGTACAATTAGGTAACAAGTTCATTGGATGCGACGAAATCACAAATAGTCATTTCATTAGATTCATTTCATCTTTCCTTATTCACATACATGCATCAATATGATGGAGCATGTAGCAGGCACATATAACACAGACGGGAAATCAAATCATCACCTATCTCAACACAAAGCCTAAACACTCTTAAGGAACTTAAGCTTTCCCTTCTGGAGTCTCTTAGCTTGTTCTTGGTCTAAAACACGTAATTAATGCAAAGGATCAATAATAGTGGACTAGTTTACCTAGATCATATCCAAATACTAACCCTTGGCCAATTGAATGATCCTAACACCCATATAGGGCTTTTTCCAACATTAAATTAAAGCCAAAACTTTCCCCCAAGGAGAAATAGCAAAGATTCTATGTTTTAAGAATCAATTTACGAATTAGGGAGTAATTTACTTTCCTTTAGCGACAGAATTAGTGACAAACAAGAATAAACAGCCCTAGGTTTCCCTTTTGCTCTCCAAGAACGAAGTTTGCAAAAAAAAATGTTTTTGGGACTTTTCCTATTTTTACTCGCGATTGGCCAGCGATAGCGGGCCAATCTTGCTATAGTGGCCAGGCCATGGCGGGAATAATCCCGCCGTTGCGGGTTTCACGGAGAAAGAGACTCAGACTTTGTGTTTCAAGTCCCCATTTCACAACACTCCCTCAATCGTTGATGCTCTAACCACCATTTCACGTTAAAATCAATTACTAGAGTTCTTCGTGCCCAAATTTGATTATGTACACCTGTACAAACTCTTTATCGTCTTGGATATCCATTCAAATGATCAAATTTATAGACAATTACTTCATCCATTACAAGATTACCCAAAACCTCACCTGACTCAGATATCCTCCAAGTCTAGCCTAGGCTAGAAATTTCAAAGTTGCTACTGAAATGTTTTCTGGCTCAAATTCCTTCCTCATTGGCTTATTCGTATAGACGGAAACAAATCATTACACAATAATATTTCCAAATAACCTTGTGGCTTGGAGTTCTTTCTTGTTATGTAACCTCAAAGGTGTGAGATAAATTCAGGTGATTCCAAAATTCATTTTCCATTTTATTTTAAATGTTCTTGAAGAGTACAACCACCTCAATTTTGATTTGATGTAAATTATACGATATATACCTACATTATTAGGAAATAATAAATATTTCATGAATTTATCACACAAACTACACGGAAGCTTTACAATCATAAAAATTACATGAAATGTTCAATTTGTTTTTGTTTCATCAATCAAGTCAACACAAAAAAAAATCACCTGACATCAAATTTCCTTCATTTCATTACTAGTATTATTGTTCGAGCTTCGCACGATGTAGATGAGACAAACTCTGACATGTGTAAACTAAGTGTTCAAAAAAAAAATATTTTCTACTAAAGGAACAAAGTTATATGAGATATATACTTACATTATTAGGACATAATAAATATTTTATGAGTTTATCGCACAAACTACAACGAAGCTTTACAATCCTAAAAATTACATGAAATGTACAATTTGTTTTTATTCAATCAATCAAGTCAACACAAAAAACCAAATCATAAGAAAACTACCTGACATGAAATTTCCTTAATTTTTAATTATTTTTTTTGACGACCCTTGAGGGAGTCAGGGGCGGAGCAACACCCCCAGGCCTTATCATAGATCAAACAAAGAAAAATACAAGGAGGGGGGCTTAAACCTTGCCTCTAACCTATGGTGGTTCAAGAGTTGGTAGCCTACTAAGGTTCTCCAACTCTTCCCCATACTACAATGGAAACTTATCATCTAAGCACCTATATGAGAGGACTCCTCTCAATACAAAGATTCTAGGAAAAAACATAAATGAGGGAGACTCTCCCCTTACAATAAAAGAAAAGCTCTTCATAGAAGAATTTCCTTCATTTCATTACTAATATTATTGTTTGCGCTTCACACTATCCTTAAGAATAAATTTAGATTATTGTTGAATAATAGTGTTATAAATTTTAAAATTCATTATTAATTCATAATGTAATATTTAATCGTATTTTCACAATTCTTCTAACATTTTCGATATAAAATCCTCTGGTAGAAAGAATTGTTAAAGACATTTCACTTCCATTAAAAATATTTCTATTTAATAAGAGAAAACTCATTTGAATTTTTTTTTTAATAAATATGAAAACGAAAATATATTGGTTGTATAAAATAATGAGCATGGGAGTTAAGATGCAATAAAAAAAATTTTCCTTCCCCTTATCGAAAATTTACTTGTTTCTTAATGTAAGTTGTTTATAATTTTATTTATACAAGTAGAAAAACAAATGAATTGAAACAAAGAAAAAATCAAATAAATTTATAGACATTGACTCATTGATGAGATCAAATTTCCTATATCTTTTTGGCTTTTGGCACTTGCGTTTTCGTTTTTATTTACTTTCTTTAGTATATAATTATTTAATTTTCTATTTAACTTCAAAATTTCAATATTTAAGATATCATACAAATTTGTAAAGGAACAAGAGAGAAGATAAAACACTTGCAATAGCATTGATGAAATACAATAAAATCATAACGGTAACAATACAAAATTATTTTGTTATATTTCATAAATTCAATACTAATTAGTATTATTTGGATCGTCACAAAAAAAGTTTTATCAATATATGAAAATTGAATTAAAAATACATAAATAATAAATCATTAGAGGTAAATAGAAAATAAATGAAAAGAGCTTTTTGATATTGAATGTTAAAAGACCATTAATTATATTACAACAACAACATGTCTAGTCAGGTCAAAGAAGGGTTAAATGTATCTATATTCGGTAAAAGATAAGAGGATAGAATGTAAGCAAGGTTAGAACATATATGTATTCAGTCAAAGATAGGAGTGCAGAATGTATGCAAACTATTAATTATATAGTATCATATCTAGTCAAATAGGAATTGAATGTAGATGTATCCAGTCAAAGTAAGAACCATGAAATGTACGCAAGGTTAGACTATATATATCCATTAAAGGTAAAAATGTAGAATGTACATAGACAGACTATTATGTGTTAAGTTAAAGACTCACACATAGTGGTCTTAGAAAAAAATAGTAAATTTTTTCTTCCTCTATATGAAAGTCCACTCTCTAAACTTCATTGTATGTACAAGAAAAAAATCCCTAACAGTGTCGATTCATTTTTCCTGGACTCCACTCCATTTTACCCTTCTTTAAGGTAGATCTTCAACTAATCTATTGAAATTCTTTATTATTTTGAGATATGAGGGCTTTATATATATATATATATATATATATATATAGGCATTAAATATATTCTTGCATATACATAAATTTTGCTGAATTGTATCTAAACATTTGCCCCTTTTGTTTCTCTCAATCTAATTTGCATGTTATTTCTCTTCTATAATATTGTACTAGATTTTGATGTGCCGAGAGAAATTGGTTGCATAAATATTTAAACCCACTTCTAGAACCCCCTATTTTTAGGAATTAATTGGGCTTAATTTATTTTTTATTTTGAGTGTCAAACTTATAGCGGTAACTTGTTCTAATGAATCCTAACATCAATTTTAAGTTTCTGTTTTAGTCCAATCAGAAACTTCCTAAGAGATAATGATTTGGCTAGTTTGTCACGCAAGATGAATGTTTTACAAATTCTCGATGATACACATGTACAGAACATGTTTGCTTCTCATAAAAGAATACAACCATTTTTCTATTTCATATAAAGAGTTGAAAGGCGAATTGCTTATCCTAGATTAAGGATGAAGACTTAATGTGTCCAAATAGTGTCTTAGAATTAAGAAACTCATAAAAGATATTTGAAATTCACTTTACATACTTTCTAAAAATATTATTACTTTTCCTTTTCGGTCAATGTTCTTCTATAGTTACATAGGCTCCCTAGGGTTTTCAAATTTTAATACTAGTAAAACTACTAATTTGATGTTAAGAATCTAGCAAATGAAACAACTTCTTATTTTTAATTTATTACTCAAAATGAGCAGATTTTATGAGTTGATAATATTAATAGAAGAAAAGTGGAACTACTTGAAAACACCCATTGTTTTTCTTTGTTAGTTGAGTTCAATGTAACAAAGGAAATTCCAAAACTAAACGCAGGGTCTGGGGAATGGTCTAACTCTAAGTGGTTTAATATAAAAAACTTATTCTACGAAGGAATTTGGGGTTTGCCTATATTATGGTCAATTATGTCATTTTGATCATCGGAGGTTCCTCGAGTATGATTTCAATTGTTATTTCTTTTGTGATGTCTTAAAATAATTTGTTTCACTTATTTACTTCTTTGAAATGTATAGCACCACTTACTAAATCTTTTGTGTGCCACTTAATATGTCAAGTCAAGTTAAGTATCTATATAACATAGATATTAATAGAAGAATGTTGATGATTCCATTTAATAGTTTAGGTATTCCATTTCTTTTCCTCTTCAATTGATTTGACAAAGTAAAAGTAGTTCTATCCAAATAGTTTTGAGATTGTTTTAGAACTCTCCATGTAGTTTGGAGATTTTTTACTTTATTTTGTTTCTTATTCTATAAAGGTGTTTGGTGGCTTATAATGTCTTATTTGAGAAGAAATTGTTATGGAATATTGATGTGTGGCATCTTTAGAAACCATTATGATAATCTAATTGATGAGATATGATGCATTTTCCTTTTAGCGAAGTTGTGAAGACAACATCTTATCACAGAAATGGAGGTATTCACTAGTGTATTTACAATTTTTATGCTTGATGGATCTCTTTAGGAAACAAGACGGAATTAACTAAAACCTATAGTCAAATTTAGGAAGATCATCTACCAAATTTTTGCCCTTCATAAAGATCCCATTACTAAGTTTATCCTCAATGTTGTTGGTTAGGAAAGCTATCTCGAGATTGATAATCTCATATCTTTCCTCTCGATGAATGACATTGAAGCACAATTTGTATATCTTTCTATATGGAAGGTGAAGCAAAAGAAGTTAAATGTCATTTATCGAGAGGAAATATATGAAGTTATCAATCTCAAAACAAATTTCTAGATGAACAACATCGAGGGTTAACTTAGTAATAGGTCCTACTTGATGGATCCAAAGGTGGTATATGATATTCCTAAATTTGATTGTAGGGTTTAGTAAATCCTTTCTTATTTTCCAAAGAGATTCATTAACCGTGAACTTTGTAAGCCTATATTGGTAATACCTTCATTTCGTAATTAATACACTTGAACTCATCATATTTACAAGGAAAATGCATTAGAATAACTATGAATACATTTTGGAGAAGATTACTAAGACTGTCAGGCATTAAACAAAAACAATGTTTTCTTCCCTTAGATTACATCATAAACCACCCAGCACTTGCAGTAAATAAGAAATAATACTATTTAAGGAATCTGCAAACAATCTTGATGGGATTACTATTCATATTGTCAAATCAATGAAAGATCAAAGGAAATGAGATCCCACACTATATTGATAAGAAATAAAAGTGCATTATTATTGAAATCAACAAAAATCTCCATTTAATATAAATGCACAATTTCACGTGCATCCCCTAAAACATATATTGTCTACATCGATTTAATCAAATCTCGATCTTTTGCTTAGAAGTTTTAATTGAAAAGCGAGCAAGAAAGGTTGTTGTAGTATTATAACTCTTTGTTCTGCCTTATTGTAACATTTATTTATAACATTAGCATTGCTTGAATGGACGTGCTTATTAGTTTGTTGTCATTACATATTTTATGCATTTTTTGATCTATTCACTGCTAATGAATGAGTTATTGAAGTGTTTTTGGTTACTTCAGTTTTGGAGAGACTATGAAACTTTCTCAGTTTCCAAATTTAATTACTAGTTATGACATATTACGCATATATATGTACCCTCCACGTCTAATAATGGTACATACATCATTATACCTTTATTGTTGAACAAATGGTGTATATTTTCTCTTTTCGTTAACAAATCATATTTATTGAATCAATAAATCTCAAAACTAATTTCTTAAAAAACAAATGGGAAAAATACCACACAACTTTAAGAGATTGTCTCACACATTTCTAACTCTCCCCACCACCACTAAACTAAATAAAAACTATCCCACTTTTCATTTGGGTCATTTATGGTAATTATTCTTGTAGGAATAAGAAAAAACTTATAATTCAGAAGTTTTTTGATAAATAACTGGTTGTTGTTGAAGTAGGAAAAGTAAACGCATGATAGTTTTGATAAAAAAATAAATTAAAAAAACATGATATTTCAGATGTGCCTTTGACTATTATTATTAATTTAAATAAACAAGAATGCTCCAATGTACATATCAATTCTTAGGGCCCGTTACGCCATTCGATATGGTATAATGATATGAAATTATGAGATGAAATTGGAGTTCTGTTTGGACATGAGATATGAAATTTTTGAGTTTTATATTTTCTCATAAACATAAGAATCCCATAAGTTGTGAAGTTATTAAAATAGCCCCAATTGTTTATTCAATCTTACCAAAGAAAAATATATTATTAAATTACATTAATAAATATTCACAAAGCTATTTGTTCTCCACTTAAGTAATTGTTTAATCTAACTTTTATTCAACAATCTTTAATTCAATTTAAAAATTTGAACATAAATTGTAGTGTAGTAGTATTTAATATAATCCTCTCACATAGTATAGACAATTTCCTCATGTTGAACTTGCATTTCTCGATCATGTGACCTAGAAGACGATCAACGTTGTTACTCATCTGCAACCATATTTTCATGCTCATAGACCATAAATATTTCATCAGCGTTTTGGTATTCTCGCAAATAATTATGTAACATTGCACAAGCCATCACAATTTCACGTGCATCACCTAGAGCAGATATTGTCTATATAGATTTAATTAGATCTCGATCTTTTGCTTAGAAGTTTCAATTGCAAAGCCAGCAACAAAGGTTGATGTATTATTATAACTGTCTGTTCTACCTTATTGTAACATTTATTTTAGAACTTGAGCATTGCTTGAATGAATGTCCTTATTAGTTTGTTTCACTACATATTTTATGCATTTTTGGATTTACTCATTGCTAATGAATGAGTTATTGAAATGTTTTTGGTTTCTTCAGTTTTGTAGGGACTGAGAAACTTTCTTAGTTTCCAATTTAAATACTACTTATGACATGTTAAGCATATATGTGTACCCTCTATGTCTAATAAAAGTGCATATATTATACCTTCATTGTTGAACAAATGGTGTGTATTTTCTCTTTTTGTTAACAAATCGATATTGATTGAATTAATAAATCTAAAATCTATTTTCTTAAAAATAAATGGGAAAAATACAACACAACTTTAAAAGATTGTCTCACCCATTTTCTAAGACTCCCCACCCCACTCAACTAAAAAAAACTATCTCTCTTTTCATTTGGGTCAGTTATGGTGATTATTCATGTAGGAATAAGAAATAACTTATAATTCAGAACTGTTTTGATAAACAACTGGTGGTGGTTGAAGTAGGAAAAGTAAACACATGATAGTTTTCATAATAAAAGAATTCAAAAAACATGATATTTCAGATGTGCCTTTGACTAATATTATTAATTTAAATAAAAAAGAATGCTCCAACGTTCAGATCAATTCTTAGGGCCTGTTTCGCCATGCGATATGGTATCATGAAATGGATTCATGATATGAAATTATGAGATGAAATTGAAGTTTTGTTTGGACATGTAATATGATTTTTTTGTGTTGTATATTTTCTCATAAACAGAAGATTTCCATAGGTTGTAAAACTATTAAAATAGCCCGAACTGTTTAATAAATCTTACCAAATAGACAAAAAATTATAAAATCACATAAAAAATTATTACAAAGCTATTTGTTCTCCATTTAAGTAACTGTTTCACATAACTTTTATTCAATAAAGAAAATTGAATATAAATTGTAGTGTACTAGTCTTTAATATAATCCTCCACATAGTACATATAATTTCCTCAAGTTGAACTTGCATTTCTTGATCATGTGACCGAGAAGATGATCAAAATTGTTACTTTGAGCCATTTGTTGGTCAATATCATCCACCACTATATTTTCATTCTCATAGACCATAAATATTTCACCAGTCCTGTAGTATTCTCACAAATAATTATGTAACATTGCACAAGCTATGACCATTTTCACTTGTGTATCAATATCATAATGGTTCATGCCTTGTTTCAGTATTCTAAATCTATTTTTCTAAGCTCTAAAATTTCGTTCAATCACATTGGGAAAAGATGAATGCTAATAATTAAACTGTTCTTTGGCATTTTGAGGCTCTCTTTCACTTCCTCTATAATCTTGCAAATGATACCGTAGTCCTTTGTATGGAGCTAAAAATCCTTTTGTGTTTTGAAAACCAACATCAACAACATAATATTTATCTACAAATGAACATTTTATAAAAAATTACTAAAAGCATATGTGAAGTAAATGAGACAGCTCTGTGTAAAAAAATAATATTTATTCTAAGGATGTAATTTATAGTTACCATGTGGCGGAAATAGAAATTGTGACGTTGGTTCAACAAGTTCATTCTCAAGTACTTTAGTGTCATGTGCAGTATCTTCCCAACCAGCAGCAACAAAGGTAAATCGCATATCAAAATCACAAGAAGATAAGACATTTTGTGATGTTCTTCCTTTGCGATTATGATATTCATGTTGCACCACTTTAGGAACCCCTCCCCCCCATTCTATATATGTTCCATCATTCGCACCAACACAATCCTACCAAATAAAAAATACTACAATATTAGTTTAGTGAACATAAAATAAATTGGAAGCATTGTAGAATGCAATTCATAAAAATAATGTTTGTAAGAGTAATAACATAGTACTTCTGACACAATCCAAAGTCATAAAATAAATATTATCTCTTTAAACAAAGTTGATTGTGAGTATGTAACTAATTACTAATAAGTTAAACATAAAATATAAATGTGCACTTTTTAAGGTCACAAAATAAATTTATTAATGTGTTTGAAATTTTACCTTAAACAAATGTCTAAATAAAGTATTATGTCGAATTTTGGAATGTACACCTGCCATAGTTTTTAGTTATATACATATTGGTGCATGTAACACCCCGTAGCCGAAAGTGGGAACTTAGAAACTAATAGAAATTTTAGGAGTCACTCACGAGAGGGCAAACCACTCCATGTGGTTAGACCCAAGCCCCGTGGGTGGGGCTTGTGGATTAAGACCCTAGAAATCTTCCTAGGGAAGTAACCACGGGTAGGACCCACGCCCCGTGGATGGGTCCACACCTCGTGGTTAGGGGTCGTAGGTCCAAGCCCTGTTGTGCAAACTCTCTGAACCGAGAGCCACGCTCAACTAGGACTGACCGTCGGTCCACCTACGCCCTCATCGATGAGGTCTCGTGGATGGGTATTGTGGCAGTTAAGTTAAGGACTTAATAGTTTTTTCCATATTTAATTAGACTTAGATGGTGTCATTTTACCCTAGTATAAATCAACTATATAAGTACTTTAGACCCCTAATCTAAGTCATTTAAGTCATTCTCTCAAACCCACTAAAAGAATTGGGTTCATCTGAAATATTCTCCCTAGAGTGTGAAGAAGAAAAAAATCTGCTATATAAGTACTTTAGACCCCTAATCTAAGTCATTTAACTCATTCTCTCTAACCCACTAAAAGAATTGGGTTCCTCTGAAATATTCTCCCTAGTCTAAGTCATTTAACTCATTCTCTCAAACCCACTAAAAGAATTGGGTTCCTCTGAAATATTCTCCTTAGAAAAAGAAGAAGAAGAAGAAGAAGAAGAAGAAGAAGAAGAAGAAGAAGAAGAAGAAGAAGAGGAGGAGGAAGAAGAGGAGGAAGAAGAGGAAGAAGAAGAGGAGGAGGAAGAGGAGGAGGAAGAGGAAGAGGAGGAAGAGGAGGATGAGGAGAAGGAGGAGGAGGAGGAGGAGGAGGAGGAGGAGAAGGAGGAGGAGGAGGAGGAGGAAGAAGAGGAAGAATATGAAGAGGAAGAAGAAGTAGAAGAGGTAGTAGAAGAAGAAGTAGAATAAGAAGAAGAAAAAGAAGCAATAGTAGTAGTAGTAGAAGAAGAAGTCATTTAACTTATTCTCTCAAACCCACTAAAAGAATTGGGTTCCTCTGAAATATTCTCCCTAGAAGAAGAAGTAGTAGAAGAAGAAGAAGAAGTAGAAGAAGAAGAAGAAGTCATTTAACTCATTCTCTCAAACCCACTAAAAGAATTGTGTTCATTTGAAATATTCTCCTTAGAAGAAGAAAAAAAATAGGAAGAAGAACTCCCCAATTATACTTAGGGTTTCTTCTAAATGTTGTGGGTTTTGGTCCAATTGAGTAGATTACGATTGTTTATGGTTGAATTGATAGGATTTCATATCTATAGGATTAATTTGAAGAAGAAGAAGAAGAAGAAGAAGAAGAAGAAGAAGAAGAAGAAGAAGAAGAAGAAGAGGAAGAGGAAGAGGAAGAGGACGAGGAAGAGGAAGAGGAAGAGGAAGAGGAAGAGGAAGA
>JAJOOP010007299.1:0-17900 GCA_029582705.1 Solanum chacoense | reverse complement strand
ACTAGGCAAGCCCGGTGCGACGAGCTAGACCCAGAAGGCAAACCCCTTGCTTTCGCTGGCAAGGGGTTTTGAACTTGAGACCTCCAACATGGAAGTCCCAAGCCCAAACCACTGGGCCACCCCGAAGGGTGCAGAAGCAATTTTTGTAAAGACTATTCCTTGCTTTTCTCTTAATGAAATATGGAAAAATCGGTAGACAGAATATCAAAGGTCAGACAGGACCAGAAATATTAATATTATCTCTTTGAAGAGACAATTTGAAAACTTAAAATGGAGGAGATGGAAAGACGTAATACCAAAACAAGTTGATGAAACTTGTGAGTCAAATCCAAATATTAGGTAAGGATCTTTTGAAAGAAAGGATTGTCATAAAAGTCCTCCAAAGTTCACCTAAAAATTTTGCACTGAAAATCTCTTCCCCGGAGGATTTTATGGATATCGCAAAGATGATTTTTGCAGAAATTATTTGTGCCCTTGAGGCCAAGAACAAAGAAGTATGAGGTATCATGAAATCGCTCATGAGCTAGCTTTGTAAGTCAATAATATGATCAACCCAAGCTCTTCAAAAAAGGTAAAACTTTAGTGGAAAAGCAAAAGCTACAAGAAGAAAAATGCAGCTCAACCTTCTCACAACCATTGCCAAAAAGGAAAGTTACCATCATCCCACCTCCTTTGAAATGTAGAGATTGCAAAAAAAAAAAATCATCGGATGGAAAAGTTTTGTTTCCATAAGCAAAGGCAGAAACAAGAACAGCAGGTAAACCTTGTTGTTGTTGATGATGGTGATGAAGAAGAAGAAGAAGAAGAAGAGACAACATTGCTATTGGCACTCCAGGAGAAAGAAGTTGAACTTCAAAATTGAAATGCCGAAGAATGTTTTGTGAATTCCAACCACAAGGTTTCAGGTGTTAGAGAATGAGCTTTGTATTGGAAGAAGAAAAGGCCTTATTAGATTTTTATGATACAAGAATTATCTTAATTCATGTATAATGAAATTAATTTAAGGATACATGTATTGTTTTGTCCATGAACTAGAGAAGAGCAAAAAGTAAACAATAAAATTAAGATACGTGTACTAGACAAAGTAGGACAAGTTCTATAAACATGTACGCTCTATAGCCATTTTATGCAAGCAAGTTGAGCAAAAGAAAAAAGAATCATTTACTCCACTAGTCTTCAACATAACTTGACTGATTTTTTGAGAATGTTCCTCCTTCACAAATTTCAAACACATTTCACACACTCGATTACTCGAAGAATAACGCCAATATGTTACTTTAGAATTAGTGCAAGCCTACATTTAAAATCATCAAGAATCAGTAGGTAAATTTACCCCTCTCTTTTTCCTCATTTGATCTCTCTATTGTCTATTCCTCCCCAATTCTCTTACTTCAACCTTTTAATTCTTATTTCTTTTTATAGTGTAGTTCGACTATGGGAGATCATCAATAAACAGAGTTGTTTCCATAGATTCCCTCTAATTGTCCTATTTTATTTTATATCTCAATTTGATTGGGCTGATTGTGTAGTTGACGAATTGATTTAAACAAATACACCTCATTTCTATTCTCCATTTCTGTCCATTAAAATTGAGGACTGCCATATAGGAAATAACATTTAAGAAAAGGATAACTAATGTAACAGAGGCGGGACAATGTGGAGCCAATTGTTAGCAGGGAAGATTATTAAGTGTACAGGCCAGGGTAAGACTGTGGAAGTGGTTAAACTTAATTGAGTTTTAAAGCTAAGTGAAATTCTTTCGCATTCGCTCAATCACTCAACTGATTTGGAGGATTTTTCAATAATTTCTTCAATTAAGCGACCACAAGAACAATAAACTGAATTGAGTGCCCCGAATAGCTATTATTCTATTTCTACATCGTCGGAGAATTCCAATAGTAAAGAAGAATTTACCACAGCGGCAACAAGAGAGAAGTCGCCGCTAAGGTAAATTGATCAAAATAAGATGAAAAAAATCTTAGTTTACTAGAGGGTTCCATATCAGATTATTCTTCACTAGAACTGTATCATATATCATAATGGGGTATTTGAATTGAAAAAACTTACCAAGAACACAATAACATTAGTTAAACAATGATGATTAGCAGCATGTGACGCATGAATTATTCGACCTCCACCAACAGATACCCTCCATGTCCTGCTAATAAATTTACACAAACAAACAATGTACCTTAAGATAATTCCAAGGAAAACCATATTTCCACAACGAAGAGATATACACAGGAAGATTCTTACAAAGCTGTCGTGGGACTCATATTCCTTCACCCACCTCTTAATTTCTGTATAAACCTAAAAGTAGCAACTTTTCAATCAATCAACTTTGCCCTCAATTCAAAACAAGAATCTTAGAATTATAAAATAGAGGGATTGGTAAATAAAGGAACAACCAGTTGAGAGAGCAATTAAAAGTTCTTTCTCCATTTCTTTGGTTACAGAAGCAGACCCATTTTCCTGCAGTGGTGTAGAATTTCAATTTCTGCGGAAAAAAAAAATAGACAAAACAAGTGAGCTTACAGTATAAGAACGGAGGTAATGGTCAATTAGAGAACAGAGGCGTGAGTGTGCCTTCGCCATAACTTGCTTTTTCAGCAAAATCAGTTTCTCCTTCAAAATTTCAAGTTCACAATGAACCCACCTCCATAGCAATACTCAGCTCGCAAGACAGGGAGAATGAATTTTATGTCTTCTCCACCAACACCACTATTACCACCGTGTACGGCGGAAGTCGCCGTTTTTCTTTGGGGTGGGTACCAATTTCGTACCGTTTTAATTGAAGCGTACAAGAGAAATTTGATGGGAATCAATTTATTTATTTTATAGTAGTATTATTCCACATCAGTGGGTCCTTCACTAATTCAAAACTTGAGTCAACAGCCCTCCAAATCTCGGAAATGTGCAACAAGATGATTTACTGGCTAGTTTCAAATATATGCAATAAAATAATTTGTTTATAACAACTATCGTCAAGTTTTATTTATATAAAAATAATCAATTCATATTTTCTCCGTCCAACAATAATTCTCTATTATAGGCTGAATGACCTGGGAGACCCTTGTATTTGGCTCTATTTGTCACCTGGACCCTTCTACTCACGATTTTACCAATTGAACACCTAAAGTTATTAAAACACAGTATTTTAAACCTCTCTGATCATGTGGGTCTCCCAATCGCGCTGATGTGGATAACACCTCACTATCCACATCAGAAATATATTGTCACGTCATTTTTTGTATTACAAATAATATTTTTTAAAAAGAAATCTCAAACTAATCTCCAAAATCATTTCTTTTCATTGTTTCTTCTCTTCCCATATTTTTCATCTATTTTGCTACTAATCATTCATTTTTTTCTTTCCTAGTGAATTTTTTCAACGTTGAAGAAGAATTAGAGATAAGGAAAGCTTTGTTATGTTTTTCATTATAAATTTTGTTATTTTAATGATGGTGAGAAATAAAGTGACTAGAATGGAGGATGAGAGAAAGAGGAGAATGAGATAAAAAATGGGTCATTATAGAAAACTCTTCAAAAATGCTCTCAATAAAATTGTCTTACATTTAGAAAGAATCTCAAACATGTGTTTTAAAAACCCATCTGAAATCCGCATTTATTTCACAATTTAGAACCTCTTTTTCCCCTCTTTTATCCAAATCTAAATAAATATTTTTTTCTCAATCATTATAGAACTCTCAAATGATAGGTAGCATATGAGAAGAGAAAATGAAGAATTGTGTGTAAGAGTATTGGAAGAGATTGAAAAAGATGTGTGTGTGGTGATGGTAGGGTTGGGTGAAATTATGTGGAGGAAGAAGAAGAAACATACAGCATTTGGGAATGGTTTTTTTTTGTTTTTTTTAATTGTTATATTTTTCTTTTTTTAAAAAAATTAAATAATTGTCTTCACTTGCTTTTAAATGCGTGTAACCACTCTCTTGATTTGAGTCAGCAAAAAAACACCACATAAGCTTAGTCAACGGTCAAAGGGGTTTAAACTAGTATGTTTTAATAACTTAAAGTGTTCAGTTGGTAAAGTCGCGAGTAGAAGGGTCTAGGTGACAAACGGAGTCAAGTGCAAGGGTCTTCCAAGTCATTCCGCCTCTATTATATTCAAAATATTTGTTCAATTTAAAAAATTAGGAGATAATTTATATTTTGTGTCTATTTTGTCCTTGTTATTAAATATTATTTATATTTATCATCTAACACATTTATCAATTAGGTCACGATGGGTCCTTGACTAATTCATAAATTGAGTCAACAACCCTCCAAGTCTCGGAAATATCTTTTTTAATGAGCTAGTTTTAAATATATACAATAAAGTAATTAGTTTACAACAAATATAGTCATGTTTTATTTATAAAAATATATATTTAGCGGCAATTAAGTTATTGTCATTAATTAATTGCCGCTAAAGATCATTTTGATCTGGTAAGTTAGAATCAAAAAGTTGTCAAAGACATAATACGCCAATGTGTCCTTTAACTTGGACTTAGCTAACATCTGTGTCCTTCAATTTTAAATGGTACATAAGTAAACAATTAAATATATATAAAATTGAACAAGTAGGCAGACACATTCAATAAATTAACTAAAACGGAGATAGTGAAAATAATGTAATGAATAGTATAAATGTTTACCCAAGGATTGCTTATAGTTGCATGGGCTGGACACAAAGAACCCAATGTAATCCTAATAGAATGGAAAATACAAAATAAATAAGGGGTGGTGACAAACAGAGAAGAAGACAAACAGAGGGGTGACATACTCAAAGCGTAGAAAAGGGCTAATTAAGAAAGCCTATGAGCTTAGTGTGATGTGTGACACTGATGTTGCTCTACTGTTCACTCCCACCGGTCGACTCACATTCTCCTCTCCGAAACAAAGGTGCTACGTAATTTCTTAAAATCATCATTCAATTAATAGTTATTATATTATTTCATGATCGACTTACATCCTTCTCTCCAAAACAAAGGTGCTACTTGATTTTTCAGATGATCATTCAATCAATATATTATACTTTTTAGTAGTGGTGAAAGTTCGATTCCCACCTTATAATCCCTTTTCCAACTCCCAATTTATTTATAAACTCCGAATTAAATATCTTTTCATTTTTTCTCTAATTTATTGGTAATCACTCACTCATATGAGTGCTAATTACGGTCTAATTAAACAGAATCGAAAATGTGCTTTCTTGTTTTTTAAACCTTTCTGAACACGAAAGAGGGAGGTATGTATGCAATCAAATATATATATTTATCAAATTTACTAAAAGATTAATTCCTCTTATCCTATTAATCTCTGTTGTTTGTGTTGTTAAACGTTACTCTACTAATATTTCTGTCTAGCAAGGGACTTTGGAAATTAAAAACATATTTAACGGTGCATGTCTACAAACATATACGTAGTTCACAGTTATGGCCTCATATTATATGGTCATAATATAAATAAAAAGTATATGATTAATAATATTGATAATTTCAGTTGTCCTACAATAAAAAGTTGTTCCTTTTTCGATTTCCTTTTGCATGTCTTCAATAGGATATATACTACGCTACAGTTGACTGTTGACTAAGTATAAGTTCATTTAAATTAAATAATTTTTACGCTAATTTATATAAAAATAAATAGAGTAGTTGAGTCAAGAGTAACAAGAAATGAGTGATTAAACGAAACCTAAGGCATATTTTGTATTAAGATGTGATTAGACGAAAACCCGAAAGGAGAGAAAATTGAACATCACCTGCCTATAATAAAGCAGAAACATCAATCTGATAATTGCATTTCAAAATAGGAAACAGATGAAACACCAAGTGCACATCTCCACTTGCAACTATAAAGTTGTAGGGTTTGAATCATCGACAGATTTTCCATAGGTAAATTCTCCACCCATCCTATATTCTTGAAATCGGAAACCCCCATCCTCTATCCCTCCCATCCTAAATTCTTGAAATCAGAAACCCCCATCCCCATTCCTCCCATTTTCAATAATCAAGAAATCTTACAAGTTTCTGTAATTCCAAAAAACATTTCTGTAATTCCTCATCCCTCACATTTTCAACAATCAAGAAATTTTTATCATTAAAAGAAAAAATCTCAGTGAAGTGCAAAATAATACCCAAAACAGAAATGAAGCAAGAACTAAACAACAATAAAGGTAGAAAACTCACAAACCAACTAAGATTTTCAGTGTTATTCACAAGTTTATTCCTAAATTCTTGAAATTGGAAACCCCCACCCCTCCCATTTTCCATCAAGAAATCTTACAAGTAAAACCAGAAATCACAGTAAAGCAAGAAGGAAACATCCTGGATTCTTGAAATCGAAAACCCCCATTTTCAAGGATAAAGAAATCTTACGGTTAACAGAGAAAAATGGTTGGGTACATTCTTGAAATCGGAAACCCCCACCACTCTCATTTTCCAACATCAAGAAATTGAAAGATCGATAGTAAAACCAGAAATCTCAGTGAAGTGCCATCGGAACCAAAAAAAATCCTAAATTCTTGAATTCGGAAATTCCCATCTCCCTCCCATTTTCAACGATCAAGAAATCTTACAACTAAAACCAGAAAACTCAGTGAACATTTTCTTCAGTCTTTATTCCTAAAAGATGACATTCTTTCTTCTTTCAGAGTCATTTATTCCAAAAGTTTTTTTACCAAACAGAAGCTTTGGCGAGAGATGGTTGCCTAACGGTCACTAAGGAGCCGTTTTGGTAAAGGGACAAAATTATATAGAGAAATATTTGTTGATTTCTAATGTTCATTTAAACTATTTGTCTCATGTTTCTATAATTCGCTATTATCAATTTATTAACTAGTTATAAATCAAAAAAATAAAACTAAAATAAAGGTTCTAGTTTAAATTTTATTTTATTTGATATGGTTTGATTTTATAATTTTAAAAACAAACTAAATTGATTTAAATAAATAAAAAAGGATATTCCTAAATAGTAATAAATGAAAAAATTTGCAATATTAATAATAAAAATTGTAAGTAAAAGAATAAATATTTTAAATCAATTTATATGCTAAAATTTTATAATTTTTCAACACGTTTAAGAAATTTTAGCATATTTAAGTTCCATAAGTGGAGTTAATATTTTAAAAGGTCACTCAACTTTGAGAATTTATCTAACAAAGTCATTAAACTTTTTTTATATCAATAAAATCACTCAGCTTAGATCTTTATATCAATAAAATCACTTTATTAAATTTATCATTAAAAAATTGACATAGCAAAATAAATTATTTTTATGCTATGTAAATATAAATTCCATAAATAAATAAAATAAAAGAAAAATCATTCAAAGAAAGTTTATGAATAAATTTAATCGGTGCAATAATATTATAATTTTATTATGTATTTAGAATTAAAAATTTATCACAATGGACGTTATTCTAATAATAAATTTTTGTAAGACGTCAATTTTTTTTATACGCTAGTGACCGCAGCAATTTAATATTGCAGTTTTTAAGCCAATTATTTGTCAATTGTGAGGACAATTTTTACTGGTCTTTTTTTTGGGGAGAAAAACATCCACTGTAATACATTTTGAATATATAGTAATACCATAATATAATTTTCACTAATTAAGTATTTCGTTAATTTTTTTTGATGAGTTTTCGTTAATCTTTTTTATTTGTGGGGTTCATATTACATAGCATAAAAACAATTTATTTTGTTATGTTAGTTTTTTTAATAATAATTTTAGTTGAGTGATTTTATTGTTATAAAATTCTAAGTTGAGTGATTTTTTTGATACAAAAGAAAGTTGAATGACTTTACTAGATAAATTCTCTAAGTTGAGTGATCTTTTGAGATATTAACTCTCCATAAGTGTACACTTGACCGCCCCGAGGCACCACCCCCCACATCCCCCCTTGGCCTAGTGGTACATTAGAAATGGTACATGCCTAGTTGAATGTGATACTTCATATCTTTAATTTATTTTTGTTTAATACTAAGATATGAATACAATATTATGGTCTGCATTTATTTTTGTTTAGAGGAGTGTTGGAGTTATGCTAATGATGGTAATTATGGTGTTAATTATTTGTGATCCAATTGAGGTGGATAGTGCAATTGGGATTGGCATAAATCCATGCACAGTTCCTGCATGCAAGAAACATTGAAGGCCAAAGGGCAACATGTGCAGCGGGGAACGGGGCCTAAAGGAAAATATTGAATCAAAAAACATTGTCGTATAATATAAAACAAAGTTATCTTAAACATGACATAACATTTCTATGTCACCAAAGTCAAAATGAGAAGTATAAAAGTTAAAGAGTTTCCTACTGAGAGAAATATTATTCTTTTTGGAAAGAAGTAAAAGGAAAGAGCATCATACAAATTATAAAATAGACTAGAGGAAGTTTATAGTTCACAAAGGTGATGATTGATTGTCCCTGCATGAGATGTTAGGATCATTAATTGCTTCTGGAGTTCTATGAAGTGGAGATAAAAGCTTGATAGTTCAAAGGTTATTAAGGGAAAGGAGAAGTTATTTTTAGCAGTGATTGAATATGGGAAAATCATCAAAAATGATTGAGAGTTCAACACTTCAAATTATCTTAATTGAAACTTGATGCATAACTGTTCTGTAGGAGCTTATTTAGTTTCCAAGAATATAAAACCATTGATAATTTAATAAACTGTGGATATCTTGGAGAGTTAATGCATGCATCCATAGAGACAATACCTGAAGCATAAAAGACAGATAAAACAAAAGACAAATAAGAGGAAAACAAATGAAGATGAAACAAAGATTCTTAAGCTTCACACGCTTTGGCTCAAGTAAACAGAAAAGATACTTGCCTCACCAACTTCTCCTCTGACACGATTTAGTGTATCTGCACTTGGATTACTTACTTGAAAAGAACTCCATTTGCTGATGCAAGACCCTTGAGAATTCATCATTCATGGAATAGGCAGGAGCATAAGAAGCCACCTTACCATAGTTCATCATGAACCTCATCTGAATATCCTCCAAGTATGAGAACGGAATCCTCCCTAGAACAGCATTCTCCGTTAGTGGTAGGAGTGAAGGATAACTTAAATGACTAACAGAATTTTCAGTCCTAAGCAACAGATATCCATAAAATATCAACTCATAAGTTTTCCAATGCCAACAATGTTTCTTTCAGGAAGTGCTGCAAGATGCTTGTTAAAATAAGTGTGAACTAGGAAAGTCAGAAAGGCATCTGTGAGATTTGCAGATGGAATCAAGGGTAATATTTGGGCCAACCAGAATATGAGAAGACACTAATTAGCTTCTATATGATCTTTGAAGTCACAAAAGTTGGTCCTTTCTCATATCGAATAACAAAGAGCGTTAAACCAAAACACAAACACACGCATAAACATGGTTTAAGTTGAGGGAAACAGTGACCAAATGCTAAAATTAGATACTTAGTGGAATTCTAATCTTTATGCAACTATCAAACATCATAAGTGGAAAGCTTAGTATATCTTTTTCTACACTCCTAATAGTGTCTTTTGTACTCAAGAACGATTTAATCAGAACCGTTTAACTTGGTTATGGAAACTCGTGGAGCCTACTTAACTGTGATCTAGAGCAATGGTGCACTGTTACTGTATTAGGAGGTACTCCAGATATGATCTAATTTCTATCAGAAGTTTATTAGAGTACTTAACAAATGTGGAATATCTAGTAGATATTGTAGTATATAGATAGATCTCATTTTTGAAAGGCTAAAGTAATCCACAAACTTACAGGCAACAATTTGCAAGTAAAACTCAATACGAACAAATTCAACACAAACTAATGAAACTGAAGCTGAAAAGTGAAGAAGTTAATTCACTAACCTGGAGCCATGTAACCACAAGACCCTGCAATAACAGACATGGACTTGATTGCCTTAGCATTGGCATCGACCGCGTTTGCAACACCGAAGTCACCAACTCACCATCCAGCAAGATGTTATTTGACTTAACATCTCTGCGTGGAGCACAGTCATGATGCAAGTAATAAGAGAGTCCCTCAGCTGCATCCATGGCTATCTTATATCTCATAGGCCAGTCTAGAAGGCCACTTTTGCTACTGTGTAAACTTCCATTAGGCATATATAGTTTGCAATCCCTAGTTGTACAACAACACCATAGCTTTACAATGTTCTTGTGTCGAATCTTCCCCAACGTCTAAACCTCTGCTTCAAATCCATCTTTATGCAACTATCAAAAGAAGGCAGACTCTGCACATTTTGTTATGTTTTCTTCAACCTAAGGCAAAATACAGTAACCATTAACAACGAAAATAGAAAAGAGAGCAAGGTCTTTAGGGTTTTCACTTCCACGTCCCAGCTCGTCGAAGCTACCGCCTATCGATTGAAATTTCCCTCCTCAGCCGGAGGCGGAACCGGCTCCCCCTGAACCATCCTCGGAAGAGTAAGGAAGGAGAAGGGAACGGCTGTAAAATAAACTCCATCTTAGTCTCCCCGACTTTGACTTTGACTTGAAAGAGTAAGTTTTCGCCTCTGTTGTTGAAAAGTCGGGACCCGTTGGGGAATCTATTCTAGACCCGCCTAACAACGAAAATAGAAAAGAGAGCAAGGTCTTAGTGAGCCTCAAGACTGCAACTTCTCTATGAGGGCAAACTAACAGTTATCAGCATTACATCGCAACACCTCTCCATAATCCATCTATCTAGCAAGTCCTTTGTTCACTTAAAACCTCTAGTTCTCAGCATCTCCTCTACTGGCAAGCTTTTTAGCAACTTCTTCATCAGTCAGCGGTATATAATAGATACGGGGAGCAGCTTTGGTCTTTCTGAAGATGTCATCCAAAGTAACCAAGTGTTCCTGCCGAATTGGCTACCAACAACCCAAAGGGTCTTGTGAAATCCAAAAGTGAGAATTAGAAATTAAGATTCAAAACAGTGGTAGCAATTGACCAAGGAAAGTGTAAAATCGAATAATAAACTAAGAAGCAATACTAACAATTTGAACAATTCAGGTAGAAAACAGATGCAATAACAACAGAGGCAGCAATTGATCTGTGAATGAAAAGGGGTTTATTTATATAGAAGGAATTGGGGGGGAATAAGGACAGGGAAATTCTCAATTTGAAATTTGATTTTCGACAAAGAAATTGATGAACATAAGCCGTCCGTCTGGAGCTTGTACTGTTGACGGGGAAGAAGGCGATGAAGGTATGTTTGAATCAAGCAAGTATATCCAAAAGTGAGAATTAGAAATGTACAAATTGATTGAAAAAAGTTGATGAAGAAAACTGGAAAATTGAATAATAAACTAAAAAGCAAATGAACAACGATTCATTCAGCTGAAGAAGAAGAAGTAAAAACATAGGCAAGAAACAGATGCAATAATGACAGAGGCAGCAATTGAATGAACGAATTGGGGGAAAATAATAGGGCAAAATGAATGAATTACTACTTATGTTTTTTTCTTTGTGTTGCAGGTGTGTTACGTGGTTATATATCAAACTATGCATTTTCAATGCTTCCACTAAAATTGGGATGGCGATTCATGCTTGGAATTGGAGTTATCCCATCAGTTATGTTAGGCATTGGTGTCCTTGCTATGCCCGAGTCACCACGTTGGCTAGTCATGCAAGGCCGTCTTGGAGATGCCAAGACGGTTTTGGACAGAACTTCAGACACTTTAGAAGAATCAAAGACGAGATTAGCTGACATTAAAGAAGCTGCTGGCATACCACAAGATTGCCAAGATGACATAGTTTCTGTCACACGAGAAAGCTCCGATGGTTCAGGCGTATGGAGAGATTTGTTCATCCATCCTACCCCCACCGTTCTTCATATATTCTAATTGCAGGCATTGGTATTCATTTTTTCCAACAAGCCAGTGGCATAGATGCTGTTGTGCTCTACAGCCCCAGGATATATGAGAAAGCAGGTATATATTCATTCATTCTGATAACTCTTAAAGTTTAACTATTAGACGACGACTGACACATTTTTATTTACATAAAGGGATAACTAAACCAAGCTATAGGCTACTTGCGACTATAGCTGTGGGATGTATGAAGACATTCTTTACTTTAGTTGCGACATTTTTGGTGGACAAGATTGGAAGAAGAATATTATTTCTATCAAGTTGTGGTGGTATGATTCTGTCTTTATTAGCCCTAGCTACATGATTAACTATAATTGATCACTCAGATCATACGCTAAAATGGGCGATAGTGGTGTGTGTATGTGCAACATATTAAACAGTTGCATTCTTCTCAATTGGGATGGGTCCTTTAGCATGGGTATACAGTTCAGAAATCTTTCCATTGAGATTAAGAGCTCAAGGTTGTGTATAGGTGTAGCAGTGAATAGAGCAGTGAGTGGAGGAATTTTGATGACATTTATATCTTTGTACAAGGCTATTAGTATTGGAGGGTCCTTTTTCTTGTATGCTGGAGTTGCAATTGTGGCTTGGATTTTCTTCTACACATTGTTACCAGAAACAAAAGGCACAACACTAGAGGAGATGGAACCATTGTTTAAGTGGAGATCAACCATGAAAGAGTTGAAGAGAAACAGAGTGGAAGGTGCTGATCGATATGGTTCTCTTCTCATAATTCAATGTCATATATACTAGTAACCATGTGAACCCATTACATATACATTTGAATTTTCCTTTTTGTTTCATGTATTATTGATAATAAGCAAAGTTGTCAACTTGTCATGATCAGTATTTAATTCAAGCAACTCACCCTTAAATCTCAAAATTTGGCTCCTAAGCCAACTCTCTAGCTTCACTGGTACACAGATTGTATTTACACAAAAAAGTGCAGTAAGTGAATAAAACAACATTTACCCAATAAGTAGTATCGACCCCTTCCCCCTCCCCCGTCACAAGATATTGACGAGGGCTTGTTTCAAAATACTTACTTAATCAATGATGTAAAGATTAAGAAAATTGTTGAAAACAGTTGATAAAGAAAACTGGAAAATTGAATAATAAACTAAAAAGCAATTGAACAACGATTCATTCAGGAGAGTGACCAATTATAATTACCAACCTACTCAAATTAAATTAACTTAACTTACTAAATTCAAGCTTTTTAATCTTCACAAAATAAAATAATTATAAACTATTTAGTTTGAAAATATAATCCTAATTTAACAAAATATTTGAGTGAAATAAAATATTTTTTGTCATTTTACCCCTTTACTAAATAAAAAAGTTTATAAATATTTTATTCATTAAATATTAAATAGAAATCATAAATTAATTTTTCATTAATCTTCACATAAAAAAAAAGAGAAAAATAAAACTTCTATTAAATTAATAAATAGTAAGTATATATATATAAGTGGAACCAGAATGTACTATTGAAAGACATTAATATCATTCAATCAAATTATTCCTACGACAATATTGTACAATAATATAAATATACACTTAGGCTATTGAATATATATACACGAAAATACCCATTAATATTTTGTCATTTGTTTAACTCCTATTTATGTTATATTATTTTGCTAAAAGGTAACTCTATCTTTTAATAAATAATAATATAGCAAATGAATGGACTAGATAAATCAAAAGACATGGAGTTACTCCCTCCATTTCATATTAATTGAATTGTTGAGGTATTTCACACCCTTTTAAAAAAGAAGATTAAGACATAAATTAGACTTAACTTTCCATTTTTACCCTTATTAATTATTATCAAAATTATGATTAAAATAACTAAATATTAATTAATAATTAATTCCAATACTAACTAATAAATGGTAAAATTGAAAAAACATTCTAAAAGTAGTCTTGAAAATTGAACAATTAAGTTAATTTGAAAAATGAAAGATGTCTCAACAATTCAATTAATATGAAATGGAGGGAGTATGTGTATTCAATTTCTATAAATGTTTTATCTTCTTATTCCTAATGCAAAAAGTAAAACATCTCTTTGTAGTAAAAATCATATGAAAATTTTGAAAAGTTGCTTGTTATGTTCAATGTGGAGTAAATTCTTTTGATCAATTCAATACAATATATATATATATATATATATATACTAAATGTTATATATTGTGTATATATAGTGAAAATCACAAGACAACTATCCCATTTCATCAAATTATTAGATTATTAATCCTACTTTGTGTAGGAGGCATTTTCTCATATTTATTTTGTGTTTGTATCTCTCTTTTCTACTTCTGTTTATGTTCTCTATTTTTTCTATTCACATCATAAGTTATTGTCCTTAATTCAACTTATTCATATATGTTTTCTGGTTAGTTGAAAGTTCATCTTACTTGAGTAGGTGTATCATAGTTATTTCACCTCTTGCCACATAGAATTTTGTCATGCAACTATCAAATCAGGTAAGCTTATTTTCTTTTTAATTATAACTTCTTGGAGTATCATGAAACTGTATATTCTTGTTTGTGTAAATTTTGGTTAGGAATCAATTTACATTATTTAACTAATATATTTTTTTGTTAAATTCATATATGATAGAACTAATAATTTTAAGTTAGGCAAAAGGTACACGTACCTATAATAATTAAGATTTATATACATCGATTTGATATTTTAGCAATTATTATTTTTATCACTAATAATAACTATTTTTTTTGTAGGTGTACACCACAAAATTGAGAATGATCCAATTTTTATGTGATTATAAAAAGGTGGAGGCTACAATTTCTTAAAAGAAGACAAAAAATTTAGAACATGAAATATTTTGAACCAATAAGAGACACTTAAATTATGTGTTGTGACATTAAAAAAAAACTTTTATCAAGTTGAATACTTGATATATTAAAAAAATTACATAATTAAAATTGTTTGAATATTACCTTTGAAATTCATTTCATAGCAATATTTCAGCATGATGTACCTTGTATTGATAATAATCTCGATTGAATAGGCTCACCATTCATTAGTTTGCGCTTGTATAGTCTCTCTTCAATTACTATTAAAGTTACCGCACAAGATCATCTACTAGACATCTTAAGGAAGACATAGATTGATCAAATTTTTATATAACTTTTGCAAAACACTACTTTCATTGGCAACAATTTCTTAATACGTATGCAAATGTGAAAAGGCGGAGACTACAGAGTTGAAAAAGAATATGAAAACTTAAGACAAGAAATATTTTGAAATCACACTTGACATTTAAATTATGAGTTATGACATATTAAACAAAAGTAACTTTTATCAAATTGAATACTTGATATATTATAAGAATTGCATAATTGAAGTTACTGGTTTGACCTTGTATATTTCTCTTCATTTTTTGTGCAACCTATCACACTCTTATTAAAATATTTTCAAAGTTTTTGTACTTAATTAGCATGAGATACACAAGCAACATACATGTCTGAGTATATATATATATATATATATATATATATATCGTTATAACAATTCCATACAACTTAGCATGGGACATACGGTACCCAAGACTAGTTATATAAAAGCATACACATTATTTAAAAATCATCAAAAGTGACAAAATTATTTCCAAATAACTTGAAAAACATTGTGAATTTTATAAAACCAATTATTTCAAATATTATGAAATCAAAGGTCCAATTTCATTACATAGTGGTGCTAAATTAATTAAAAATATGAAATTATAATTCAAATTTATCGATTTTTGGTATAGTCATTAGACAAGAAATAGAGTTTGTGATTTACAAGATCATATCCAATAAGGATATTCATTTGTGACAAGTTTTCATAAACACCATAAAGACTCTCCCCCTTAACAATCTTCAACAACCATACTTAACAATTCTAAATCAGCATCTATGAAATGGAACACAATCTTAGGAAAATCGACAATATTTTTCGTCTTGTAATATATGAGAAGCTCATTTGAGGAATCTTTTTTCTCTTTTCTGTCGAGACATAATATAATAACTAGATAACTAAAAATGTATACTTAAATCCTTAGACAAAGTTTGTCTAAGGGTTGAATATCACAAACTAAAAGTGGATAGGGCAAATTCTCAATTCAAAATTTGAATTTCTTTTCAAGGACAAAGAATTTATCAAAGATTATCAACAAATTGATGAATATAGCCGTCTGAATTTGACCTCATACAAAATGGTTAGGCTTCTAGAGCTTGTACCGACGAAGCTCCGGTGTATCGATAAAGGTATGTTTGAATATTGTGAACGCTGGAATATCCTATTGTGAACGTTGGAAGTTGGAAAAAATTGAATCCAGCTATGATTTAAATAGGATTAATTAACCAAACAATTAGATTTACAATAAAGGAGTTAGATTTCAAATTAGGACATGGTCATATGAGTTTCACTTATGGCCAATTATAATTAAGAACATAGCCAAATTAAATTAATTTAGTAAATTCAGCTAGGATTTAAATAGAATTAATTGACAAGCTTCTTAATCTTAATGAAATGAAATAATTAACTTATTTATAAATTAATTGATATGAAAATATAATCTACTAACTAACTAATACTAATTTAACAAAATATTCGAGTGAAACAAAATCTTTGTTGAGTCGATTTTTAAATATTCATAAAATGTATTAATTAAATACATAATTATATAAAAGCATACATATTATTTAAAAATCATAAAAATGACAAAAAAATTTTAAATTAACTTGAAAAACATTATGAATTTCATAAAACCAATTATTTCAAATATTATGAAATAAAGGTCCAAATTCATTACATAGCAGTGCTTAATTTCAAAATATGAAATTATAACCCAAATTTATCAGTGTGTATGAATAGTAGACAAGAAAGAGAGCTTGTGATTTACAACATCATATCCAATAAGGAAATTTATTTGTGCCAAGTTTCCATAAACACCATTAAATATTTGGTTAATTATTTAATAGTTTATATTTTTGAGTTAATAGTTTATGATTGAATTTGTTAAGATTAAGAAGTTCATTAATTAATTCGTGTTATTTAAGTTTAGGCAATAACATTCAATTTTAGGTTAAATTCTTAATACACTTGGGTAGTTCTTTTTTTTACAAATATATAGTCATCTTGTATAGGGATGGCAATGGGGCGGGGCAGGGTGGGGTGGGTTTAAGCTATGCGGGGTGGGGTGGGTTTAAGGTTGTGTGGGGTGGGTCGGATGCGGAGCGGGTTGAAGTGGGTTTATTTAAAATTAATGTGGGGCGGAGTGGGTATATGTGATTTTATGTGGGTTCAAACTTAATTTTAAACTTTTTACATGTTATAAGAGTGAAAGAACATTATTTATTAAGATAATTTCATTAAAGCTACAAAAATATTCAAGTTAATAAATGAAAATGGTTCAATAAAAAATAATACAATTTCTTACATATTTCCCAATTGACTTCTAAAAAATAAAATTTTAAGTCATTATCCTATTAAATTAATACGTACAACTTAATAAAAAAATGAATTTATTTTTATGAATTTTATTTTTAGTATCAAACATAACTAAAAAAAGAAATATTAAAAAAATTATGCGGGGCGAGTTCATGCGAGGCGGGTCTATGCGGGGCGGGTTGAAAATGAAAAGAGTCGTTATGCGGGGCGAGATGGGGCAGATTAAAAATTTTGCGGGTTAAGCTCAACCCGCACCGTCCCATTGCCATCCCTAATCTTGTAATCTTAATTGGCGGAATGACCTGGGAGACCCTTGTACTTGGTTCTATTTGTCTGTTGAACCCTTATACTTACGATTTTGCCAACTGAACCCTTAAACTTACTAAAACACAATATTTTAAACACATTTGACCATTGACCGAACTTATGTGGCACTAATATTGCTGAAATGGAATAATATTTGACTGCACGCGCCTTAAAGCGAGTGAATATATATTTTTTTATATTAAAAATCATAAAATATAATTTAAATTAAAAAAAGAAAAAGTCAACCCATCAATCCCCTATCCCATCCCACTCCCTCGCC
>JAJOOP010007298.1:0-15778 GCA_029582705.1 Solanum chacoense | reverse complement strand
ACAAGGGCTGTAGTAAACCAACTGGGACTTGATGTTCTGCCTTTACTTTTTGACAAACCAAACATTTGGAAATGAACTCTGCAATGTCTCTCTTCATACCATTCCACCAATAATGTTCTTTGATGGTCTGGTACATGTTTGTACCCCCATGGTGCATTGCATATGGTGAAGTATGTGCTTCATTTAATATTCCTCTTCTCAATTTGTCATTACAAGGGACGCATAACCTGTTTTAATAAAATAAGCCACCATCCTCCGTTACTGTAAAATCAAGATTTTACCCATTTTGAACTTCTTTGGTCATTTTTACAAGTTTCTCATCTAACTTTTGTGCTTCTTTCACCTGTTTAAGTAATATTGGCTGTACTTGCAAATTAGCAATAACTGAACCATTTGAATCAAGTGTGAAACAAATAATCATGGCTCTTAACTCAAGGAGCAAGGGTAAAGTACTCAAAGAAATGCTTGCAAAGGTTTTTCGACTTAAGGCATCTGCAACCACATTGGCTTTACCTGGATGATAATAAATCATGCAGTCATAATCCTTGATGAGTTCAAGCCATATATGTTGTCTTAGGTTTAGCTCCTTCTGAGTACCCAAGTACTTTAAGCTCTTGTGATCAGTAAATATATGACATTTCTCTCCATACAAATAATGCCGCCATATTTTTAAAGCGAAGACTATAGCAGTAAGTTCAAGATCATGAGTAGGATAATTCAATTCATGCATTTTTAATTTTCGAGAGGCATAAGAAATAACCTTCCCTTCTTGCATCAAAACGCATCCTAGACCATTGTGAGAAGCAACACCGTATACTACATACTCTTTCCCTTCAATTGGTAGAGTAAGTATAGGCGCTCAAGTCAACAAGGATTTGAGAGTTTCAAAGCTCTCTTGGCATTTGTCATCCTAAATAAACTTTACTTCATTACGCAAGAGCTTAGTCAAAGGGGAAGCGATAATGGAAAAGCCTTTCACAAATCTTCTGTAGTATCCTGCCAAGCCCAAGTAACTTCTTACCTTAGTTTGACTTTTGGGAGGTCTCCATTCAAGATCTGCTTGTATCTTACTAGGATCCACCTTCACGCCTTCGGTTGATACAACATGTCCTAGAAAACCTACTTCATCAAGCCAAAATTCACACTTGGAAAGTTTTTCATTAAGTTCTTCCTCCTTCAGAATTTTCAAAACAATCCGAAGGTGTTTATCACGGTCTTCACTACTTCTGGAAAATATTAAAATATCATCTATAAAGACAACTACAAACTAATCAAGATAAGGCTTGAATACTCGATTCATTAGGTACTCGATTCATTAGATCTATAAATACCGAAGGAGCATTTGTCAATCCGAATGGCATCACCAAAAATTCATAATGACCATACCAAGTTCTAAAAGCAGTTTTAGGAATATCTATCTCTCTAACACACGGTTGTTGATATCCAGACCTTAAATCAATCTTTGAGAATACTTTAGCACCCTTCAGTTGGTCAAACAAATCATTGATCCTTGGTAGGGGATATTTATTCCTGATTGTTATTCTGTTCAATTGTCTATAGTCAATACAAAGCCTAAGGGTGCCATCTTTCTTCTTTATAAATAAAACAAGGGCTCCCCAAGAAGAAACACTAGGTCGAATAAAACCTTTCTCAAGAAGTTCTTGCAATTGAGATTTCAATTGTTTTAATTTTGCTAGAGCCATTCTATAAGGAGTGATAGAAATAGGGTTAGATCCAGGAATAAGCTAGATTGGAAATTCATCCTCTCTTTCCGGGGGTAATCCAGGAATATTTTCTGGGAAAACTTATAGGAAATCACATACAGTAGGTATGTCCTTGATATAAGGACTCTTCAACTGTGTATCAACTATGTGAGTAACATATGCCCCACCACCTTGACACATCAACTTTCTTGCCAAGGCCGTCGAAATAATACTAGATGTCAATGATCTTTCACCTTGTACAATGATGTGTGAAAATGTAGGATCTTTAAAAGTCAGATGCTTAGACCTACAATCTACCACTACATGATATTTATAAAGCCAATCCATCCCGATAATAACATCAAAATCCTTGAAGGGCATTTCAATCAAATCAGCAGGGAAGACTAGGTTTTGAATCACGATAAATTCGATTACACACAACTTGATAACATAAAGGAATTTCAACCAACACATCATAATTAAGTCTCACAGATTTGACGTTTTCAGGAAGAACAAGTGATGAACAAATATAGGATTGTGTAGAACCATGATCAATCAATGTAAACACACATAAGCCAAATAAGTGAAATTTACTGACAACCACGTCTTGTCCATCTTGATCATCCCTCTGCCTCATAGCATTAGCGCGTGCAGTAGCCCTTGGTCCACTAGCTTTATTAGCTCTACTTGCACCTGTTGCTTGGTTAATTTTAAGTCTTGTGCCTCTATTAGTTTGAGGAGGATTAATAGAAAGCTTATGAACTGAGCCTTCAGTTTTCAAGGAAGGAGCATTATTAGGATTAGGACAGTCCTTCACTTTATGATCAAAGCTCCCACAATTGAAACATGCACCAGAAGCTCTCCAGTAGTACCATAATGATTCTTTCCACATTGCGGACAAGTAGGCACACGAGGCTTGCCTTGGCCATAATTTGGATTGCTAGCTATAGAAAATTCTAATCTGCTTTGCCTTTGTTGAGGTGGCCTGTTATCACTACCAACCTTAGAATCATCAAACCTTCCCCTTTTGGATGGATCTCTAAAGTCTGGTCTAGGCTTTCAGAATTTGTTTTCATTTTGACTAGCTTCTTCTTTATCAAGTCGTTCCCAAGTAAAAGCATCAGACACTAACTTACAAAAGTTCTCATGTTGCAGGATCGCCACATTCTTCCTAATGGAATCATTTAAACTGTCTTCAAATTTCCTGCACTTGTCTTTTACCTCATTAATAATACCCCCAGCATAGCGAGAGAGCCTTAGAAACTTCTGTTCGTATTCAAAAATAGACATGCCTCGTTGCCTTAGATTCAAAAACTCCTTTTTCTTTGCATCAAAATAAGCAAGTGGGACATACTTCATACGAAATTCCTTAAGAAAATCATCCCAAGTAAAAATTGGAGGTTTTACCTTGGCATTTAGAGCACTTACCCACAAATCATAAGCATCCTTTTGTAATAGTGAAATATAATACTTAAATTTGGCAACATTTGGACACTCCAACTACTCAAATACCCTCTCCATGCGCTCCAGCCATTGTTCAACATCAGTGGGATCAACAGTGCTTTCAAACTCCACTACACCCATTTTCCTAATTTTCTCAAAGTTAATCCCGTTGGGATCATGCATCGATTCAGCCATGTGGTGGAAGAATACAACCATTTGTTGAAAAGGAGGATTCATGGCTTGAGTACCACGACTCATGTTAGGATGTGAACCAACTCTTACACCCTGATGGTTTCCCACATCAGACCCACTAGTGTGGGGAATATATTGGTTCGAGAGATGTTCTCCAACACCTTCCAGTGCATGAAGTTGGGAAACAGAGGCACCCGAACCTTCACGAGCAGCTTCCATAGGTCGGTTAGAAGAATAGGCCATAACTTAATTCCTTCAAAATGGGAGATCACATTGCATTAGGGACATGTACTAGATGCATTTGTAATCTACATGCAATAAAAATATGATAAACCATGTAAGTGAACAAGAATCCTAAATAAAACCTTTTTGAAAGAGAACAAGTATACAAGTAATTCACAGCAAAAGTCCTAGTACCACAAACCTAGGCTCTGATACCAACACTTGTAGCGATCCTTTCGAAAGGATACTACCACTTAAACAAGAAATCTAATTAAATACTTGCAACATTTAAAAGAGGTTAATTATGGCCATATTGATTTTAATCTAGTAGAGGGATTAGGTTCATAACAAAATAATTTAGTTAAGGATATACATCTTGCCCATTTAAACATTTATTTGATGTTAAAACTGACATGGCGCAAAATTTAACTTATGACAGAAAAACCCTCCCAGAATAATTTAAGCTAATAGATGACGAGCTTTTCATGCATATATTATCGTCACACGTAAGGATGAGATAACAAGAATAACTTTTTAGTACCGAAATCAGTCGATTCATGCTTCACGCAAATATTCAAAACTAATAGTAAATTTCGTATATTACAAGACTTGGGTTTGCATAGCCCAAAAGAACAAAAAATATAGACATACTTCTATTAAAACCCATGGTGACATAATCAAATTAGTCCTCAAAATTTCATGTAAATATACAACACACAGATCATGTACAACTCCTAAGGTTTATACAAAATATAGATGCCTATATGCAATTGTGATCTTCCTTAAGGCTCTCAAAATCTCTATCTCCAATGGCCAGCTTCATGCATCCTCTCAAACTTTCCCTACGATAGAAACAACTATCGCTAAGCATATAGCTTAGTGGTGCAAAAACTATAGGTTCAGAGCCGTCAAATTTACCAAGTTACCTTTCTCAAGTCATGGGTAGCATAATTGAACATAATAAATAAATCAAGTAAACAATAGATAAAGAGTATCTTCGATATTTGAAGATCCAAATGTCAAGAACACTCATAGCATAGTTTCCCAAGAGATTCAACAACAAGGCTCGCCCAATATATACATCATGTTGTCACACCAAGCACAAGCATGTATCAAGAAGGCCGACGCCCTGTATCAAGAAGGGTCAAAACCCAATAATCAATAGAACCAAGAACCATATTAAAAATGGCTTTCTAGTACGTACTTAAAATGGATAAGTTCCATTCTTAAGATGAACTAAAAATCCAGAGTCAAGATGGCAAATGAACCGAATCAAGAGGCATGCCAATAGTGACAAGTCACAGCCACAAGAAGGACAAGATCCCAACAAGAGTGCCAAGTGATCAAACAATCCGCCGTACAAGTGGGCGAGTTACACAAGAGTCTTTAACGTCTTAAAGCATACCAACACAACAATGCAAAGTGACAAGAGGTAACCACGGTACGAAGATCAACTTTCAGATATAATAGCAGTTAAAAGAGTGCAAGTAAAAGTTTATACACAAATCTCAGTACTTAGCTTAGAAACAGTCCAACGCAACTTCAAGAGTTCAAACCGTAGACCAACCAACGTATCAGGGTCCTCAACTTGTTCACGAGTATATACAACATTAAAATAAAATTAAATAACTTCTTTAATTCCTAGTAGCTCAATAATGTTAATGGAAAACAAGATTATCATCAGAAGTAATCGTAGCCTGTACAAATACGACTATGCTCCCAAAAAAGTAATTCTGGCCAGCCTAGTACCTCATGTCGCAACTTAGATTTGAAAAGGAAAACGGCAAAACTGGACTGTATATCCTTCATGAAAGATGTTGGTACATCTCTTAAGGTTGAAAACAATCAAAAATCACCGCAAAATATATTTTGTACAAAAACATATCATCGATACACTAACAGTTGTTCATACCTGATTTCTAAATCCGAAATTTGGACATAACTTGTCCTAGGTTGCGTTCCATATTTCGAATCCAAAACAGCTAAATTAGAGTTTTACATTAACATAACCGTTGTAGGCATATACATTAGCTTTCCAAAACATATTTACTCACTGAAAAATGACTTCTAGAGAATGAGATATTCAAAAAGTACTAAACACTACTTAGCTCAAAAATAGATTTCGACTACTCACCAAAGGGAAGGGTGTATCTCGAATTCAAGCCAAAAAGACCAAGTTTTTCTCTTGTGATTTTGAGAGTAATATTGTTAGAGAGAGTTCACCAGGTTTGTTAGAGCTAAGGAACACGAATTTCGCTATAGAGGAGGTGTAAACATATAGTCTCAAGAGTGACGTTTATCACATGCACCGCTGCCTCCAAAAGGTGGCTGCCTAAAAAAAGGTTGGTTACCTAAAATGCATACATATATACCTATTTGTATAACCCTCACCTCCCTTTCAAGTTATATATGATTCTAATTAGAATATTACGTAAATACCCCCATACAATACCTTAAATTATGATCACAATGTATGATAAGTAGGTTTTCAAATATTACAATATTTTAAGTTCCCAAAATGAGAGTAAAACGTACAGTAGTGATTAAGCAATGGTGTATCAACAAGCGACTCTTGGTTAGCATTTCGGGGTGTTACAATGTGACAACCCGAAAAACTAGTAGGTGGAACTAGAGCCTTACGAGTGTGCTGTTGAGTTTGTTGTTGGATTTAGAAGTGTAAAATGGCTTCCCGTACATAGTATGAAGGTTTTAGGGGTTAAAAATCAAGGTAAGACTCCTCAAGGATCCTTGAGGAGGACCCTAAAGTGTAACCCCAAAATAGCCCTAAAGTGCCCAAGTTCATGATCTGTGGATGGGACCTAATGAGCGTAGGTCCATCCACTCCCCGTAGGGCTAGGTCATGGGTCAAAAGCTCACTTTAGGAGCTGCAGACCCTGACCCATGAACTAGTAGCATGACCCATAGATCCACTCACAATCCGTGAGTGGAGGGTGTGAGTCATGGCCTGCAATTATGTCTAGTCTTGGCCAAAGGAAGGTCCAGTTAGGTAATTCTTTTTTAATTAGTTTTAAGTAGGGGTCGCTTAATATAGTCCTTATACAGATATATAAACTATTTTAAGTCACTAAACACCATATTAACTCATTATATCGCAAGACCCCAAATCATAACCAACTTCCCTCTCCAAATATTCTCAGTCTAAAACTCCATTGAAGAACAAGAGAAACGTCAACTCTAGGGGTCAAGGAGCTGTATTTTCTCTTAAATTTTCTGTGGAAATACTCATAAGGTATGGTGACTTTTCATCTATGGGTAGCCTTCACCCACAGAATCCCTCCAAAACTTGATTTCAAGCTTCCAATTTCACCCAAAACCTAGGGTTTCAATCTAAGTCATGGGTTATCTTTAAAAACATTTTCATTGATTGATTTATGATGAATTACGATTGAAATGATGCTTAATGGTTTATTTATGATCAAATCCTCCCATGAACCCTTGAATCCCCCACTTTACTAAATTGACTTCATAATGTAGGTATTGTTGTACATTGGCCCAATTAATTAAATAATCGTTGTTCATGGTGTAATTACATGACTTTAGTATGAGAAAACATGTATCCTTTATTAACCTAAGAGTCTATGGTGAAATTGATATAGTCTAGTGTCATGTCATGAAAGAAGCAAATTGAGATGAACTTCTTTATGAATTGACTTAGACTAGATGACCTAGATATGAATTTCTCAAAAGTAAATCTTATAGACATTAATTGACTGAATTAGGGTTTATATGATGGATCATGGTTGAGTAGTATTGAGATTGAGCTTCTATAATACTATATGACAATAATTTATCAATAATGAGGCATGCATATATATTACATTGAGAATTAGGTGTACATGATGATCATGTGAGGAATTGCTTGAGAGTAAGACTTGTCACATGAAGATGACTCCTAGGGATTTTACGGTAAAAGCTAATGTGAATAAGCTAAGGATGTTAATGCTTTAAGAAGGAAGCTATTATGTATGTTGAGTTATTTTTGGCATTATTGTGAAAAGACTTTACCAACATGACCTATAATATGATCACACGAGTCTATTCATGAAATGAGTGTTTACTTGAGTCATGATTCTACCCATATCTAATATAGTGAATGCTAGATGTGTTGACTTGACATGATCTATGATCCTTGAATGCAAGAATTGAGGGGTATGCATGATTATGATATTATGTGCAAAGCTTATGAACACTTTGAGAGTGAAGTGTCTATGATGATAATGTTGTTGTTGTGTTATTAAAAGGAGAATCACACACACACCATGCATGAACATGACTATGAAGTGACTAAGTGTTGATTGAGTTATTGAATCATGCTATTCCCCTTATCTAATGTAGTAGTTCTAGATGTTTGGGTTGTGTTTGATTCATAGCCCTCGAAGGGCAAATTATGAGGGTTTATACATGTTGATGAGAATTGTGTATGAACTCATGATTCACATAGAAAGTGAAGATCCGATGAATATTGTGTATTTGTGGTATTGTTGAAAGATCATTCTCCCCTTACCCTTATAAATAACTATGCATGAATTGTCTAGGACTATGATAATGTTGTTGTGTTGATTGAAAGGCTAATCTCATTAACACTACGAACATGATGTGAAGGGTTCACTCACATATTAATGAATCTAAGGTTGGAAGGTTATTCTCACCTAATGAATCTATGAGCTAAATCATGATGTTGTATTTGATTGTGTGTTAGGTCACCCTTTCATAAACATGAACTTAAGCAAAGACTTAACTTGAACTTAAAGGGAATTATGCTTAGCACCGAGTGGATATGAAAATGAGATAGTCTGGCTTCCCAATGAGTTAGTTTGGCTTCCCAATGAGTTTCTTTTACGCCAGTCATTCTGGGTTTCCAAAATAGTTATCTCATGAAATGGAAACCTTATACGTCAGTCAGTCCGGGTTTCTAGTATCAATCTCCTTATCCCATAACTATGTCCCCACATAGGTCTTTAGCTAGTGGATCCACCTAAAAGCTAAAAATGTTAGTTCTACCTTAGGCAAGTACGACACCTCTTTTCGTTGTGGGCCATGACACTGGATTCCATGTAGCTCACATGGTCTATGTCGGTTAAGGCTATTTCCCTACATGAACAAGAACATGAACCATTACATGATAAAGAACAAGAATATGACATATGAACAAGAACATGGGTTATTTATTATGGTTCTTGAAGAGGTTTTACTTAGTGTGAATGGAGGTATGGAACTTCATTCATGCATTACCGAAGTAGGCTTTGAGAGTGGGCATGGTAGGTTTCCCTTATGACATGATGATTATGAGTTAATGCATGCTTTATATGAATTATAAACATGAACATGAACATGAACTATAATTTTGGCTTCTTAATGAGATTTACTTAGTGTGAGTGGGGTATGAGACTTCACTTATACATTGCACAACTACACTTATAAAGGGGTTACGGTGTGGTTTCCTTATTCTATGAAGATATATGAATTTATGTATGCATGATATGGATTGTTGCTAAGAGTGACTTTACTTATTACAAGTTATGAACATGAATGTCCCTTTGTCTATAAGTATTGGCTATGGATACGGTCAAGGTATGTTATGCATGATCATGGTGGCCTAGAAGTGATGCTTAGTGTAGATAGGATTATGGATCCTATCTATCCATTGCACAAGTATAGCTTAGGGTTTGTTATGTGATGGTTCTATTATGATGAGATGATCTTGGTATTTAATTATGTATGTGAACTATGCCTTGCGAAGATTGGAGTATGCATTATGTTTGTGTTGGAGACTATGCTTGTGATTATGATGATATCCTTTATGATATGATGAATTGTACATGATTTGTCTTATGAGCTACATTCTCCAACTATTTCAAAGATGATGTGCAAAAGTGGCATATAACATGGTTTCAACTAAAATGTCCCTTTTTGCATGTTTTAAGGATTTTTATGCATTACTTCAATACTTAGTACATTTTGTGCTAACCCATATTTCTACATTTTTGATAAGTGTAAGGTTTGGAAATATCAAATTCTACCCTCGCGGCTAGGACCATAGTAGATCAAGAAGAAAAAGATTCGTGAATCCTCATAGTATACGGGGGCTTGACCATTGATGAGTCCACGATTTGGACTCATTTAGGGCTTTATTTTTGATAGATTTAGTTTCCTCAAATGCATATTTTATTTCAATGACTGATGTAATTCCTTACGTTTCAGGTATTTGAGTTGAGAGACAAAGCATGGACGCTATCAAGCTAAAAAGGAACAAAGAGGCTGAAAGAACGAAGAAATGAAGGGCTGAGGATCGCCTAATGCATTAGGCGAAACGCCGAATGGTCGTAACCTCGCCCAAAGTTCCAGTGAGTTAAACCCTGAAAGAAAAGATCAAGTCGGCGATAAAAAAGAGCAGTCGACGCGTCGCCGAACAGTTCCATGAAGTATTACAATATCGCCCAATGATCCAAAATGCGAAGATGCTGAAGGCAAGTAGACCAAAGGGCGGATCGCCGAATACATCGGTGATCCCGACAAACTGTGCCGACTGGTCCTTCGCAGCATAAATTTTCAAAAATTATAAATATCCATTTAATTCTATAGCTTAGTATCAAAAAATCAATCAATTTTTGTAGAGAATTTTCAGACATAGAATATTTCCAATTTTTAGTTCTTAGAGTTTTTGGGAGACATTGTTCTTGAGCTTGAAGATTTGAAGACTTCCAACTCCAAGAAATTAGAGGTGGGTATTGGAGATTCGTCATTCTAGACTCGTTTAAAGTGAAAATAAATCATACCTAGTTGATGTTAATTCGATTTGGTATCATTTTCTTCCCTTTTTCTATGTCTAGCTAAAACCCTAATTCTTGGGGTGTGATTTTGTGAATATGGGTTAAATTTTCTGTTGGGTATTACTTATTGTTAGTCTATTTGTTGTTTAGTTGTGATTTCATTTAGTAATTGTGTTTGAACTTAATGGGATTGTAGTTGTTAATACGATTTCATCTTAGTGTGTTTGGCTTGCTCGAGAGAGAGGTTTTAAAACTAAGACTACTAAATTGATAGCCGGTGGTTATTGGGTCATCGTGGGTTCAGCTTGAGAGAGTGTATCCTAGGCCTTTTCCCTCACATTCAGCTCGAGAGAATGAATGGGCTAAGGCGAAGGTTGCGCTTAATTGCGATAACTCGGTGTTCCAGAGAAACTGAGTTGATTCGGGGTAAGTTGCTCTAGAGAGAATTTACCCCCACTAAAGTCTTGCCTAGTTACAAATGTTCAACGATTTTCTATCAATAACATTTACTCAATAGTATATTTTATCCCATATTCCTATCACATCCCAAGAATCCCATCTCCTTATCTCGTATCTTTTTATTTTTGTTGTTTTTAGTTTTTAAGTGAATATAAACCCCCCATTGATAATTGACATTTGTGTCACCCATTGATTTATCCTGTTTTTACTCATTAATATTTATAGCTATGATTTATTAAAACAAATTTTACTTTTCTATTAATTCTTGCAAATACTCCCTTCGAACTCGACCATAACCCATTCGGTTAGGTTATATTACTGCACGCGATCGTTGACACCTGTATTGGATGTCATGTCTTTTATTACGTCAAACATCAAAATGGCGCCGCTGATGGAGAGTTGTGTTGGTTGAGAATTTTTAGTGAAGTAGTATTTCGTCTTCTTAGTTATAGTTCTACTCACAGAATTTTTAGCTTTGTATTTTGCTTGTTTGAGCTTTGAAACAGAGGAGGTGAGTATGTCGAGCAGTACTCGTGTGCAAATGATGTTTCCTCCATTAGAAGTAATGATGTTCAGGGATCACGTTCTAATCTTCAAACAATTGGAAGGTGAACAGATTCATGAGGCATGGGAAAGGTTTAAAGAACTGCTAGTTCAATGTCCATCTCATGAAATTTCTCACATAGCCCTCCTGGATTGCTTTTACAAAAGTCTTGGTCCCGGAAACAAGGTATTGGCTGACCAACTCATTCCGGGTGGTATTACTTAACAACCCTATGCGATAGCAGCCTGCCTGCTTGATAACATGGAAGAAACAAACCAAGAAGTAGAGAAGGACTTCATGTTGGCTGCACTGATGGCTCAGATGGAAGAGTTGGCCAAAAAGATAGCGAAGATTGAACTCCAATCCAAAAGGAAGGACAAATACATCCCTCCACATCAGAGTAAAATAGCTAAGGATAATGAGGGTAAATGTATTGAAGGAATTCTCTTGATCATTCTTCACAAGGTGAATAAGTATGATAGGGTGATGGAAAAAATGAACGAGAACATCGATGTAATGAAACTGATGATTGGTTCTCATTCCATATCCATTCAGCTGCTCGAGAACCTTACGGGTCATGTGATGCCTCATCTCCACCCGCTGCAAAACAGTGAGTTGACAAGTAATGTTATGGCTAACCCCAAGAATTAAGTATGAGTGTGACTTGCGTCGTGCCACAACGTTAACTAAAGCGATTTTTGGGAGGCAACCCAAAACCCTTTATTGCTTTATTTTTGTTTTACAAATAATGTGGTGTTAATTGTGCAGGTTTGAGTGTGAAAAGTGTTTGAAAAATGTAGGTGAGCGAGCGAATGTTCCAGTCAGCGCATCAGCGAATATATCTGCGCACTCGATTTGATCCGCCGTTTGGCTCAACACAATTTTAACTTGGAGCCTGTAAAACTCGATGAGCCACGAGAAACTTGGCAACTAGTCAACGACCCCGATGTTATCCGCCGTTTGAACCCTCAAGTAACTGAAGGTCCTGTAAAAAGTCAGCGAGGTAAGTGACCACTCAGCGTGTCACCGAGTGGATCGACGAGTGCGACTAACTTCGCCGAATGTACGTGAACTGGACGGTTAATAAGGGCAAAAGTTTTACAGTTTTAAACTCTTCACTTTCCCTCACTTTCAAACTTCGCAATCTCACACCAAGTTAGTATTTTCAATATTTTTACATTCCATAAGTATTTTGGTAGTTAATTGGTGCTTAAAATTGGGATTTCATTGCCGCATAGCATTTCAAAGTACTTTAATCAGCATAAAAGGTTGGTTTTCTGAACCCTGAGTTTATTTTTAAAAATTTGGTTCGCATTTGCAATGATCTTATCATATTGTCGTGTGCTGGGCCTCTCTGATAGGATTAGAATTTTGAAATGCCAATTTTAATTTGATAATCTTGCCCGTATTGTTTTGATAATCAAAATGCCCATAAATTTGTGCCTTAAAATGAGTTAAATTTTGTGAGGGTGTGCTTGCATGTTGGTTAGATTGTTGGGTGAAGTCTGAGTAGCTCCTATTTGTGCTAATGGCATAAATGGCCAAATTTGGCAAAACCGGGAGAAATCTGAGTATCCCGAGGTGATGGGTGTTATGGGTTTTAACTTAATTTAACTAGTGCATGCCTTGGTTTTGTTTTGGGTGTTACAGGGTTGAATTCGAGAAGTTGGGTTAAAAATAGGCACGTGGGATCGTTTGGCGAGTTGGGTCGAACTCCCCTAACCACTCGGCGGTTTGCCTAATGTCCCTATCTCCGCTTTAACTTCATGCTTTATTTGATGGTTGGTTCTGTAACTTGCGGCGAGAAGCCTGAGATTGCTGAAAGCACTCGGCAACTTGCGGAAACACTTCTTTTTCGCCCTTTGTCTGCACCCTTGAGCCTTTGTGCACTAAACCTTTCGGTGTATTAGCCCTTAATCGCCGAAACCTATCGGTGATTTGCTGAAAAGGACCTCCCATCGCCGTATTACTGAGAATTTTAAGCCAATCCTTTCGGTGAGCCCGATTTAGCTCACCAATGTGATTCGGCAACTCGCCAACTTGATCAGCGAGTCTGTCTACAGTTAAT
Organism: Solanum chacoense; assembly: GCA_029582705.1. NCBI lineage: Eukaryota > Viridiplantae > Streptophyta > Magnoliopsida > Solanales > Solanaceae > Solanum > Solanum chacoense. The sequence goes on along the minus strand of JAJOOP010007298.1, from coordinate 2,356 downwards.
TTTCTATGGTCTGATATAAATATTTACTAAATTTTTTCCAATGCTTTACAGATATGGTACGAACAAATCTAGATAGGCCACCCCAAAATAAAGCATGGGGAATTACTATAAACGAAGGGGGATAAAATCCTCGAAAGAAAAAAGGGCAAGAATTCCCATCGGGAGACAAAGGCAAAAGAAAGAAGCACACATCTGAGAGAGTGGCAGTCAACACCCGTGCTGATTTTTCTAAGCATGAAGACGAGTAACCTCTGATTTCCCGAAGGGATAAGCTCCAAGCTAGATCTCAACCTATATCCACCACAGCTCCCTCAGCTGTCACTCCTCCTGCACCTGAATCAATGCCAGCTCAGGCACCTTTTGTGACGCCTGCGCTTCCTGTCATTCCTTCTCCGAGGCTTCTGCACTGATTGAAAGGTGATGGTCAACGAACTATCCTCGAGGAAAAGGTGCTTTCTATAGAAGTCTTGGAGAGGAACTATCCAGATGTGAGCAAGACCCTCCAATTCCCCAGGTTCGAGCAGTTCACTAGGTCCTGGGGCCCCTATATTCCCTATTGGGCCCGTGAGTTTTACACAGCTTATGGTGATCTGGTCCCCAAGAGTAAGAAGAAGGCCAGTGAGTTTATATTGGTAAATGCAGTCGTGGTCCGAGGTAAGGAGGTCGGGTGTAAGAGTGAGTACATTAATGATGTATTAAGTAAAGATCTGCATGGTCAATCCTTGGATGATCTGAAGGGGTGGCTGGAACCTTTGATTTCTGATACCACCCCAAGGCAGATTGAGGCGGGCACCTCTATTGAGAAGAGGGATTTAAATATTGCAGCCCGGTTCTTGTTTGGTTTTATCATCATTACCATTATTCCATCCCAGAACGAGTCTCTCCTCCGCTATTCTAAGGCAACATGCCTAGAGTCCATCATATCTAGGAGGTGCATCGACCTAGGACTTCTGATTTAACAGGAGATGTCCATAAGAGCCAGGATGAGATAGACCTCACCGTCGTTCCCATTACTGATCCCAGAATTATGTGATGTACTGTGAGTTTACGGTATTTTTGATACATTTCACTTGAGAGTTATGTGTGTCTAGGGTTATTTTGTATTAGTTTATATGTGTTTTTCTCATGTTTGCAGGGAATAGGTTCAGGCACGGAAACTTGAAGAAACAACTGAAAGAAGTGCAGAAAAGTAAATATATGGAGGTAAGTTATGAACCGTAGGTCCAGTTATGCCCCGTGGATGATAGTCATAGAACGTCAGGAAAGAAATTACTGAAGATCAGGGAATTCTTGACCAAGTGTGAAACCACGGTTGTGACTTACGGATCGTAGAATGATCTACGGACCATACTGTTACTCTGTCAAATCATTTAGAGATTGGTTCCAGTACTTGATGCTGAAAAAATCTAAGTGTGGCGTTACGGAGAAGAGGTACGGATAGTAGATAGACTTACGGTCCATACTGTTGAATCATCGATTGCGAAAGAGATTTTGCAGATTTTGAAGGAAGAAAAATTGCCTAAGTCCTGAGCCATGGAAGGAACCTACGAAACGTAGATTGACTTATGGACCATAGGTTAGTAACGTAGAATGAAGACGTGTCCTGCAACTTTATTTCCTTATTTCGTTTCCTTTTTAGTTAGGACTTATTTTTCTATACATAGGGTATGTATACCTCGTTTTTGGAGGTTAGACAATATTATTTTTGTTCTAGTTTTTGGCTTGGGAGATTAACTTGCAACTTTAGCAATCCTTAATTTCTAAGCACGTTTTGGTATTTTTACTTTGAAATTCTAGGATTATTCTACTCTACTATGTAAGTTCATGATTTATTTTTCAAACATTATGAATTTTTTTCTTGCTAATATGGGTAACTAAATCCACAACTAGGGTTGTGGGAACCATGAGCGATTAACGAAGTATGAATACTAACTATGTAATTCCCAAATTGTGTTATGCATGCATTGATAATTCTTTCGTCTAGAAGTCTTTTTAACGGTGTGCAACGTTAGAACTCACCTTGTTGCTTCTTGTCGGACCAATGAGGTAGTTAATAAAAAAGAATTATCAACATAGAGATGGGAACACACTTCTCCGCTCCTCTAGTCAGATGCTTTAACACCAACCCTAGTTCAGTTCTCATGTGTTCCATCCCTCACAACTCAATCTATACATGGGAATAGTTGATAGAGGCATTTTTAGAATGATTCTTTTCCCGTGTCCAAGAAGTTGAACAAGAAGGATAAACTCAACAACTTTGTAGCATTACCTGGAGAGTCTGTGAGTAGTTCTTGGGATAGGTTCACTACCTTCATGAGGGGTGTCCCGAATCACCGTATTGATGATGAGTCGCTGA
>JAJOOP010007297.1:0-19783 GCA_029582705.1 Solanum chacoense | reverse complement strand
CAGTTTTTACTGAAGTTGAAGCATAAGCTTTATCAAATGAATAATTAACAAAATATACCATCGTTGTGATCCCAATTCCCACATAGCATTTGTAAGAGTTGGTAAATACTCACAATTTCTAAAAGGATATATAGCTAACAAAGTATTATAGTACTATTTCATTATAACAAACGATAAGCCTCTATTGGCCTCCAATTCAGTCTCTCTGCAAATACAAAGAAAGAAATGAACAAAAACTTTGATGTAGGCTCATGTTTCAAATGTCCCACTATATATACGCATCGACCAAAACTGCTGTGAAGACTTCACACACAATGGCGTAAACCGGTTATTTACATTACAAATGATGACATCTTATGGCTCAAAGGCAATAGTTGCTTCCTGGAGTTGCATGCCATATTTTCTTCTGGTCACAAAAACTCTTGCGAAGAAAAGCCAATGAGGCACAAACCGACCACCCATAGCTGTTTTCTGGGTTGCTTGTGAGATTCTAGGTAAGCAACTTTTTCTGGTTCATTTAAGCGCGGTGATGTAGTTGAGACCAAGACATATAGCAAACTCCGTTAGCTGCTTCCTGGAGTGGCTGGGGACTTCTCAATAAGCAGCTCGATTTTCTGATCATGTAAGAGAAGATTTTTTATGTGTGAGAGTTTAAAAAACATGGCACGAGGAATATGTTATGAATGAAATGGAGATCTAACTCATTGCTTTTATGTTCACAGTTTCTAATAAGATCATAACCAGTTCATTTGCCTAGCAGAACATCTGAAAAACTTAAAACAGTATTCAAGGAGATAAATGTCAAGTATTTAGAAAGCAACAATCAGCATAGACAGGGTATTCACCTTCACTGATTTATTAACTTCGTCAAGCTTGTGAAGCAGAAAATCAGAAGGTACAAAACCCCTGTGCTCCAGGGAAGCATGGCGTGGGGAGCCCGTCAGCTGCATAACAGATAGATGCAAGTTCAAATATTAAAATAAAATTAGGTAGAAAGAAGCATTTTGATAGGATCTGATTTACATGTCCATCCATGATATTGATGGATTATCAATGTAAGATAAAACTGTGTAACACTGAATCTCTATACATAATCAGTCCAGATGAAATGAAATAGGCAAAAAGGACATCATTTGAAAGAACGAGACACGGTGACCTTGCTTCACTATGCTTCTCGATTATGTTTTCCACACTACATTGCTCAAACAAAGAATCAAATCTTCCCTTCTGCAGTACATTATAGTGATCAGGAATTTCAATAAAACTTTGTGTTTTATTATCATACATTCAAAGGAACAAATTTGTCTTGTGATTTTTGGAAAAGAAGTTAAGTGCATAGCAGTAACTTTTCCCTTTTTCTAAAATGATTTACGCCCATAACAATAAATTAAACAAAGTGGCCTTCTGAAAACAACCTGGTACTAAACAACATCTCAAAAAGACCCCATGGGAAATATTTAGTGGTGACAAAAAGAAATATAGAGATACTACTTCCAAGGATTTGATTATGCTAAAATGTTGGAAATCGTTCTTACCCTTGAAGTTTTAGATGGTGATCTCGAAACGGATGCAGCACCATCACCACCTTGAACCACAGTTCTCCAACTCCTTCCAACATGTATGACCTTTGATGCTTCATTTACGATGACCTGAAAATAATGTAATGACACTTAGCACTTCAGAATCATCAATATTCTCGTCTGCCAAGGAGCCCACAAAAAGGAAAATCAGAGAGAAGTGAAACTAATAAACTGAGTGACAAACCCCAAAAGCAAAAGGAGAAAAAGAACAAAGGGGGAGTTTCACAGGACATAACAGCTATTTTACCTTCCTTAGGAGTCCAGGATTATGCACACCTTGCACCTGTAGTTCATCAACTGGTGCAGCTTTTCCACGTGCTATACTTTCAACTCTGAAGGTGTGTAGTCCAAGCATTGACTGCAAGCAACCTACAAAATTAAATTGGTAAAGTTTTAACAGCAATAGGGCACAAGAGACCTTCATGAGGTACTATAAAGAATCAAAAAATGAAAAAACGTTATCAAGTAAAACAACTGAAAGAACAAAAGAGAAATTATTTAAATGAAGGGATTTCAAGAAGATAATGAATTGGAAAAAGAACACAAACAGGTGGAAGTAATAGTGACTGTTATGAACTGGAAGATAATTGCCATGCTAGTGTCTATTAGTTGCATTACGGTATGCTTAACACCCATCTGCTCATGCCTATACTTGCTTTCCATTTCTTCCTACCCAAATTTCTAAGAAACTGTTTACTCTTGTAGTAAAGAGTAAAGAGTCAATTAACTACTTTATACACCACAAGGCCATCAAGTAAGATTCTCTTTTTTCTTTAAAGATTTTTTTTTTTTGATTGGATACTATACCATCTCTACTGCTCTTTACATCAGAGAAAGACATACATAAGTTCAACTCTTGTGAAATTCGAAATGACAAGTTTAAATTGTTTCTCAAAGATGTGGCAACAAGGATCTGCTTATCCAAAACGTGACAGTTCAACAGGGATACATATTTTTCATGAATTACTAGTAGATGTTCATGAGAATGTAAGATTTGCCAGAAGCAACTGATTGAGAAGTTGCTGCTCTATATCACTTCTATAAGTTTTGAGGAAAAGGGAAGAGATGTAATTATGTGCTTTTGGCTATAGATAGATAATAGTAGCCACTAGCAGGGAGAAAAGCATTCAATGAGACTGCAGCGTAGTATTATTTAGAATTTAGCCCACAAGTCTTGATGGAAAACTCCAACTTTAAATAGGAATACAAAAATCATTTGAAAGTTAAGCTTTCTATTTCAGAATCGAGGAGTAGTTGATTGATTCATGTCCAGCATACATCCCTACATTACAACCTCTTTATCAATGGATGGCCGATCAATGCAAAATTTTGAAATGAGATTGTACCCAAAAAAACAAAAGAAGATAAGATACTGGATACAAAAAGTTGCAGTTGATACCTTGCTCAATAATGATATCTATCACTAAAGGTAGAGGAGCATGCTTTTCAAATTTTATGTCATTCCAAAATGGTATGAATGAAGGTCTTGACACCTACAATTGACACAAAAAACAGCTGTATCAGCTCTATATTGTCTTAAGAAACAGCATGACTTGACCAAGCTAGCATACCTTGTAAACTATTTCATCTGGAGTAACGTAAAGTTTGCGTGATGAAATTTCCTTTTTAAGCATATATCTTAGCATCGGCAGATAGAGTAACATAAGTATTCCAATTCCCCAAGCTAAAACCAGAAGCAATGATATAGAGAGCCATATTATAGTGTCATACTGAACACTTTTCTCTCCAAGTTCATCAAAAGAAGCCATATATAGTATCTTCTCAGGAGTATCAGCTTCTTCATCTCCATCTGACTCTGATTCAGGGTCAGAAAGCAACAATTTTGTCGACGAACCGAGTTTTGAAACCCCTTCTGCATGTCCCATCAACATTTTCCAGTTCAAGCCTGAATATTGTCAGAAAACATAAACACAAACATGCCAGCAAATACAACACATGTCAAAGTTGAGCTTCCATGATTGATCCACAACGCTCAGTCACCAAACTTGACGCTATGTCAAAGAATTTAAGGTCATGTGAAATGCATCTCTTATAAGAAGAGATTACATCAAGATGGATAATCAGTTTTATTTCATTCTCTTATTGTTCTAATAAAGTTGAATGATAAAACTACTAAAAGACAATCAAAGGCCTTCAATATTAGCTGCATTTCCATTTTCTAGTCTTGTTCTCACTTCAGCTGTATAGTGTACAGCAGGAGAATGTTCAATAAACAAAAACAAATTCTACAACTGGTAGAAAATGTTCACACAAAGAAACTGTTTTTTTCCTTTTCTCGATTATGAGAGATACAACCAATTTTCACTCGACAATCCCACAATTGGGGTCGGGGAAGGGTAGCGTGTACACAGACAAGAAATGAATAAAAAGAACAAAACTTTAGGACAATCCAGTACATTTGTTGTGATGAAGAATCAAGATTTTGAAAACCCAGAAACTAAATCAGCATTATCATACTCAAACACAAATGAATCATAATAATTTTTAGTACCTGAGTAATACACAAGAGTTGGAAAGTTTCTTCCTTTTCGCAGCTTCGGATTACAGGAAAGAAGGGAGATAGTACAAATGTAAGTAATTTTGCTAAGGGTATGTGATTTAAGGTAAAAATTTTGATCCAATTTGTTAGGGTTTGATTTTGGGAATGCTGGCTGAAACTGTTCATGAAATTCGCAGTGTACCCAAAAATTGCTGCACCTGACTGACACTGACCAAACATTCAAATCACCCGCAAGAAAAAAAAAATTGAGTTATTCGGATGATCCGACCCGATTATTTTGCTATTCGGGTTAGTTGATCGGTTAGACTCAGCTTTAAATAGTGTTCCCAGAAAAGGCCAATTGTGCCATGATAAAGTTTTGAAAATTTTAATTTTGAGAATTACACGTGTCAAGTATTATTTACACTATGTCAATTATTGTTTTCATTATGGAGTAGTCATTTTCTGCGTTACATTTTTCAAAATATTGTATTATTACTTTCTCTGTCTTTAATTACTTGTCTACTTTTGAATTGACACACTTATAAATAAAATAATAATTGACATAGTGACTTTAACATTTTACCCCTATTAATTATGAAGTGGGTGAGTTAAAAATTTAAGTTTTTCAAAAAGTTCTACTTTTTTCAAAGTAATTAATTGAGGATATAATAGGTAAAAAAAAATTATCCTTTCTTGATTTGTCAAAATGGACAAGTAATTAGAGACAACTAAAAAAGGAAAAGTGGACAAATAATTAGGGACATAGGGAGTATATTTAAAGGGTGATATAGTAAACTTATTCATCTATTTATAGTTTCTTAAGAAGTGTGCAAAGTCAATAGGGGACAATTATTGTAGGACATAGGGAGTAATATGTACACATAACTCTGTCCACCAAGACTGGGATAAATAAAAAGAATCACCTAATATTTTGTTAAGGATATTTATAACCTAAAGAAAACGTTAAAGAAAATATAAAGATCAAAAGATAGATAGAGGATATCGATGAACCATTTTGAATATATTAAGACCATTTTTTTTGTTTATAATTTAAATGACTAGGTGAAATAATCGTTTAAAGCGAAAAGAATAAAAAATGTCTTTAAATTATGCAAATTGAATCAAATGCTCTTCGCTAGTAGTTTGGTTTACAAATTCACACTGGTAGTTGATAATTTGGTCCAAAAATATTTTTAGTATTACTAATGTTTTAAATTATTCTATAAAATAATACACTTGGAATCTAGCACACACGAAAGGATGAATCCAGCAACTCAGCGGGGGCCACTATTGTTTAAGCCAATGGAAGCTTCCAGAACCTCGTCAGCATACCAACCAACCAATCAAGTGTTTATACGCTAGCAAACTTGTCTGTCTCTATATTCTTTTTTTTCAACTGAAAGTAAAAAACTAATAAGAATAAGAATAATTATAAAAATAAAAAAACACAAATTTGTTTTATAAATGATTTATCTTTGTTTTGCAACCCATTTCCAGCACATTCCAGCCTTTAGTGCAATATTATTCATTATAATTACCATCATTATCTTACTATTAATTATTCCCTTTTATGAGAATTAGTCACATTTCTAATTATTTATAAGCACTAATTATTATTCTTCTTTAAGAAAAGTGTGGAATCTTCAAACTTAGCGTTGGAGAAAATTCAGGTTAGCCATTGTCTTAAACTCCCCTCTTAATCTTTGCTTACTCAAACAATCTCATAGGGGTTTCTCTATTTCTTGACTTTTTGGGTTTTTCTTGCCATTTTTACTTATCAAGATTCAATTTTTACTGTTAATTCCAGCACCCTTTGTTCAACTTTGAGCATTTCTTTGCCGTGGAGATGGATAAAAGTTTAGTTGCTTTGAATGGGTATTTGTGTTGTTATGTGAACAGCTTTTAAACTTTATTCAATTTGTTTCTGTTATGAGATATCAACTTTTTTGTTCACCAAATATGTCAAGTATGAAATGTACTGCTAGGATTTGAGATGCTTGTTGCTGGAGTTTATGTGTAATTGGAGCACCATGAGATCAATACCCAAAGCCTTGTAGTTGAATTTTTCCATGGTAGTAGCTCAGTTGGTTGACTAGCTAAACTTTCTCCTTGTTGGTGAGAGCACGATTCCTCGCCTTGTAATCATCTCCCCCATTTCCCTGGTAAAAAAGAAATCGATTTGAAAACTATGTTGCAGCGTGATGTGACACGGGTGCAGCAACATTTTTGGACAATCTGAGCAACAGTCTGAAAACATTTTATGTGTCTGTATGCATTTCATGGAATTCATAAATAGCTTAAAATTTAGTCTGCACAGGTGGCTTTTCCTGACTCTGAATGTTTTGTGAATACAGCTGCAAATAAATTGTCTTGACATCCATAAATGGAGAAGAAACAGCACATTGCCATATTTACTACTGCAAGCATCCCATGGTTAACTGGAACTGCTGTCAATCCTCTGTTTCGTGCGGCCTATCTTGCAAAGCATGGTAGGATGCAGGTCACTTTGGTTGTTCCCTGGCTGCCGCTGATAGATCAGGAACACTTGTTTCCCAATAATATCACGTTTGATTCACACTTGGAGCAGGAAAAGCATGTCCGTCAATGGGTGGAAGAGAGGACTGGATTTGAGTCGAATTTCAATATACGTTTTTATCCTGGAAAGGTAACTCAAACTCCGAAATAATCCGTCTTAAAATTATTACGCCGAGAACTCTTTTCTCTTAGAATTGTGGGAGTGTAGCCAATCACATGCTTCAACTAATGGGAGGTTCATTCTTCAGGAGCAAATATTTGTACCATGTAAATCGAAATTTTTTATGCGATTGTCCATCAATGACTATTGATGGTTTGGTTTGTTATGAAAATCAACCAAATAATTATGCTATGCTTTTTGAATTTTTTTTATGAGTTACTCTGCTCTACTTTCCCCCCTTACCAGGATGATTTTTAGTGTGCCGGAGGGAACCTGCTCTGCATGCATTTAGAATGTCATATATTTACTTTATAAAGTTTTGTGTATCCCTCAAAATAACAATTTTGTCTTCACTTCCTTAGATTGGTTGAAAACAAATAGTAATTCATTTCCTATAGAAGTTGTTCTCCAGATTCCAACTATGGTTCGTATATTTTCCCCCCTTCTTCATGGAATGGTAAACCCGAACTCTGTTAATAATCATATCTAAAGTGCAATAACAACAAGTTTCAGGTAAAGAGAGGGATAACCTAGTCGTAAGGACCTTCCAGCTCTCTCTTTTGAGCTACTTCTTGAATTAGTCATTTCTTCAATGGTAAGATTTTAATATGAACTCCTGGAGGGGCATTCCTCTCATGTTGAAAAATAGTCGCGCAGCTTATTTTAGTATATCGATACTTGTATTTTGTACAATGGATATGCTTCTGGAGTGCTATATTAGAAATGAAGTGTTGCATTTCCATAATGCAGTTCTCTCTAGATAAAAGGAGCATTCTTGCTTTGGGCGATATTACAGTAATTATACCAGATGACGAAGCAGATATTGCAGTCCTTGAGGAGCCTGAGCATCTTACATGGTATCATCATGGGAAGAGATGGAAAGAAAAATTTCGTCTGGTTGTTGGAATTGTTCACACCAATTATTGGGAGATTGTCAGGAGAGAGAGGAACATATTGGTAGCCCTCCTGATAAAGTACATTAATGGCTGGGTAGTCGATATATATTGCCACAAGGTATGATGATACTATTCTTTGGTAATTATTTGTTTGTTTAGAGGATCTATTTGGGGGAGAGGAAATGTAACACTTTTTGACATTTGGCACTTTAATGTAGTGATGTTTTTTCTCTGTTTTGGTTAACCTTGTTAAGTTTGAATTGCGGAAATATGCTTGCATATTAGTTTCCATTCCAAACACTAATAAGCTCAAGATGTGCAGTTCGTTTTGCATGCTTTGGCGCACTCAGACTTATATAGGAAATGATAATCACTTAGTTGGGCTGATTTGTCGTACTATAATTAGTAACCACAATCTTTTGTTATCTCCTTCTTTTTGTGGTGCAACATGGCTTCATTCAATGATGTAAAACCCATGATTGACCTTTTGAGCGCTTCACACAACCTGTAATAACTTGTACTATACGTACTGCCTAGCATACTCCTATTGCTGGTAATAGATAAAACTATCTTTTACTGATTAAAGGAAAAAACATGGTCTTTTGGTATTTTACGTGTAATGCCTTGACTTGTAGAAGTTGCTTGCATTAAATGGCAGGTCATCCGGCTATCTGCTGCAACCCAGGATCTACCGAGATCTGTGGTCTGCAATGTGCATGGAGTTAATCCAAAGTTCCTTGAGATTGGGCTGCAAACTAGGGAGAAACAGAAAAATGATAACCAAGCTTTCAGCAAAGGTGTCTACTACATTGGTAAGAAGTTGTGGAACAAAGGGTACAAGGAGCTACTTGATCTTTTACGTGATCATCAAAAGGAACTTCCTGGATTTGAGATCGATTTATATGGCAGTGGTGAGGATTCTGCTGAAATTGAGGTGGCAGCTAAAAAGTTGGAATTGGCAGTTAGGGTTCATCCTGGACGTGATCATGCAGATCCTTTGTTTCACAAGTAAGTACCTGCAGAGCTATCCACTTTGTACTGTTAAACTGTCTGTCCATACTTATTATATATATCATTTGTCCTGGAAGGGAAATATTCTCTGGGTGGGTATCCATATGCATCCCTTGTTCGTAGAACCTAGTTTATCATGCATGCCTGACCCAATTTGCTGTTTGTGGAGGGAAGCACATACGCCATAAGAGACTATGTATGGACTGAAACCTATGAAATGTGGGCTTAACTTTTTGTTGATTCAGTTTTCTTTTTTCTGTCCCTTTGATAAATTAGTGTTCTTCCATAAACTTAATAGAATCTAAAAGAAGGATAAAACAAACAGTCAAAAGTTAATATTCCAATATATGTTGGAAGTTGGATAGGCTATGGAATATTTAGTGAATGAAAGTGCTCTAATAATCAGTGATTGCTAATCGCCTCTCTATCAATCGTTCGTGTCTTTGTCACAAAAGTATAGTTGAAACAACATGGACCTCTTTAATGTTATGGAAGAAGATGATGATAGAAGTTGCCAGTTGTTACCATCTAAAATGTAGGCTTCATGGTTCTTGTCATGCTTGTTTTAACAGATTTACTCTTTCCTTATCTTTGCTTCCTTTATAGACAAAGTGAAGTGTATCCCACAAGTTGAACAATGAGGCCTTACCTTCCACTTGGCATCCTCCTCGAGTTTCAAGTAGTGAATTGGATATCTAACTGGTATATCTTATTACATAACAGAACTGCAACAAACTTTAATGATCAAGTTTCCTTATTAAAAGCGCCTTTTAGAGCTAGCAAGAAGAATAAATATAGCAATCTTCTTCTGGAATGAATATTTTGCTAGTACGAGATCCCTAATCTGAAAAATCAGAAAAGCTAAAGAATGTAGGAAAAAGGAAACATCTGCATCCCGCTAATCATATTTCCCAAGTTAGTATTTCCTTGTTCTTCCAAAGTATTGACGAAGAATTAAGGAATAACCATAAGCTTTCACTCCTTGCATTTGTCTTCGTCAATGATGATCTACCTTGTTATTACACTAAAGCTTTTATTTCCTTTCTCCCCAAAAATATTTAGAAATGTGGAGTGAGATGTAAATGTGGCTGGTCTATCCACATCTGAGATGAAGATTAGTTAGATCATTAGTTTCTGTGACAGTTAGATATACATTAATGATTTAGCGAGTCCATGGATACTTTTGTTATCTTAAAGATTAATTTGGGCCTTAACTTTGTATCATAGGATCTCTTAAATGTTGGTTAAAACCTACATCGAACCTCCATCCTTTTTATAAAGTTTTGGAAGATAACATATTTTGGGACTTGGAAAGACAGGCATTCACTTTCAGATGGACTTATTATTCATGGGACAGAAACTTTCTGATGAATATGAACCATGCTAAAATCAGCGGTCCATAGATCCTATCTTGTTCGTTCCTTTTCTTGTTTGATATTTTGTTATCTCAAGGCGTAATTTAATTTGTCGGACATGCTAGTAAAGTCTGCGTACTTTTCACTGTAGGGAGCTTAATATTTTCTTTCTTTAGTCGTTTTCTGATTCTTTTTTTTTCTTTTGGTTTTAGTTATAAGGTGCTCCTTAATCCAAGTACCACAGATGTAGTTTGTACAACCTCGGCTGAAGCATTAGCTATGGGCAAGATAGTTGTATGCGCCAACCATCCGTCAAATGAATTCTTCATGCAGTTCCCAAATTGTCGAACATATGATGATGGTGAGGGGTTTGTTAAAGCTATAGTCAAGGCATTGTCTGATGAGCCTGCCCCCTTGACTGATGCACAAAGGCATGCACTTTCTTGGGAAGCAGCTACCGAGCGCTTTCTGAAAGCAGCAGAGCTGGATACTCTGCCAACAAAGAATCAATCAAAGACGACTACCACTTCAGAGCCTTTTCTCTCTACATCACTAAACTTAACCAAAAAACTCGAGGATGCATCAGCATTAGTTCACTTTGTAGGGACTGTATTTCTGAGCTCACAACCTGATGAAGAGCAATGTAAAGAACTCGGCTTGAAAGTTCCTCCAAAGAGAACCAGCTTTTCTTCTGGAAAATGGATCTAAGACTGAGTCCAGAGTCTGGCAAGGCAGATAATTTCGTCATTACTGATTGTAGTATTGCTTGTGTTTGACTGCCAAGAATAATTTAGGAGCAACTTTTGTTGGTGTTATGAAGGGTTTAAGGCGTTAGGTGTTGTATATTAAGTAGCCGATTCCAACTTATTTGGTATTTGAGGCACTGATGATTGATAGTAAGAAATATAATTCTCTTGTACATACTATCTAGGTGGCTTTATTCAGCTTTATTTATTTTGGAGAAAGGACAAATCAACCATTGTTGGTCTTATGATGCCTTCAATGTTAGAAAATTGAATGTTTAAATACAAAGAATGTTTCTTTGGAATTACATTTGCGATACCTTGTTACCTTATTAAGATTGGCAAGATAATATTTATCCCTTCTTGTTTTTATTTATTCATGTTGAGGATTTTCTTATTTGTAATAAAAGGCTATTAGACACTCTGTTTAATTGAATAAATTTGCCTGAGAAAGAGAGTATATTTTTCTTAATGTAATGATAACAAGAAATTTATGAAAAAACTATTACGTTCTTCTTAAGGTGGATATTTAATGATAAAAATGTAAATCTCTTTTTTTTGGGTGAGGGTGTGTGAATGTGAGAGGGTACGGGGGAGGGTTGCATCTTTAACTAAAATAGTGAGTAAATAAATTTAATCTATTAAAATTGAAGAATCTTAGTAGCTCGGCCAGATGAACCTCCATATTAATGGTGAGAGTTTAACTCCGCACCTTGTTTTCCCCTTCCCATTACCCTTTCCCCTACCCCTAACTTATTATATATTTTTTAAAAAAAAAACATATCGAGATTAATACTTTAAATAGATTAAAAAGTAGCTACTACCTAGTGAATCAGTTTTTTAAATAAATGAATGCCTATGGAGATCGACAAGGAATAAAAGTTAAGGTTTACATATCTTTGAAAGATTGACAAATAATAATAAAAAAAAACTAATTTAGCCATGCAAGAAATTTAACTTTCAAAAGTAAGTTTATGTCAACCCAAGAATTGCAGAGAATTTTAGTAGTTTAGTTGATTTACTGTTGACACTTAATTTTAGCCTAATATTTTTAAAATTCGTAATTTTTAAATTTTATTTATTTAATAATTTAAAATACATTTTTATAATTTTAATTTTTTTTATTGATAACTATCAAAATTTAGGATTTTTTATCAGTTAATTTTAATTACATTATTTTTTTGTCACAGTCAGTTGAATATTTAAATCGTTATTTTTATTAAATTGCATTTTTACATGTCATTAGTTACGTTTATTACAATTTTTTAGTATTCATTTTTATTCATTATATTTGTTAATATTTATTTTGATATTTTGCGTAGTCTAAAAATTCATTCAAATACGAATAAAACTTACATATACGAATTGACCAATGATTTTGGGCCACAATCTCAAGCCTGCGATTTGAGCCCATTATATAACAATTCTCTATTTAACTAATTATTAGGTAATGAAAAGGGATGGATAAAATATTTGGGATAAGGTTTAATAATTTTTCAGATTTTCAAGGGGTCTCTTTACTATTCATTGCCTTTCCCGGCAACCACCTCGCCGGAGCATTTTCCGGCGAACAACCAAAGACCCCACTTTCCCTTCTTCTCCTACCAAAACCACCATCAGAGTCGCAGCCGCCAGAAAACCACAGACACAACCCCAAACCTCCGCTGTCCAGCTTCTCCTCTCACCCTCATCGTCTTCTCCGGCGAACTCACAACGCCGGAGAAGCTAACAACAACTTCAAATCCACAACCCCACGACTAGAAAACCACCTCCTTCCTAGCTGAAATCGACCAAAACAACCAGTGAAACCAAACAAAACCCATCATTTAACATCACCGAACAACCCCCAAACTCCGACCAACAGCTCATCAAACAACCACCAGTGACCACTGGAAACAACCGCTAAACAAATCTTCCACCCTCTTCTTTCTTCTCCAGTAAGAAACCTCCAAAACAGCAATTAAAAAACTCCGACAAACAGCCATGATTTCCGGCGAAACGAGCTCCGAGCTCGTGAGAAACAACCTAAAACAACCACCTCCAAAAACCCCCTTTGTTTTTTCCTATTTTTTTTAGGCAGAAGCTCCGATGAACTGGAGCTGAATAACACCAGACCCCTTCCCCTTTCCCCTTTACGATTTTTTGTTGTTTTTTGTACGTATTGGGCGAGGTTTCGAACTCCAGCGGAAACCAACCAGATCTGGTGTGGCTCCAAGCTCAGGCGAACCAGATCTCGTACCAGCGTGGCTCTTACGCCGTCGGAATAATCGATAGTGCTTACAAATGATTGTTCCACTCATAAACTCCATCTCCGAAAACGCGGTACTTACTTTACTTTTCTCTTATTTTTCTACCATAGCTACATGTATTTCGTTTATTTTTAGTGGGTTGTTTTTGATGTATTTTTGATTTCTTGATGATGGTTGTACATTTTACAGCGCATATGTTAGTTGTTGATAGTTGGTAGTTTATAATTCACTGTTGTCATGCGGTAATGCCATGTTTTAAGACTGATTTTAGTTTTATTTTTATTAGGTTGCTCTGTTAGTTAAATGTCAAAAATTGGCTTCCAGTGACTTCTTTACTCACTGTTGATATTTTTATTTGCTTTGATAATTATTAATTATTCCATCTGTTGTATTGATGTTATTAGTTGATTAATTCGGATAATATTGATTTATTTTTTATAAGTAGTTTAGTTAGTTTTGTTTGAATGAGTTTTTGTGCTTTTTGTTGTTAATCTTATTATGATATTGAATAGATGTTAGATTAAAATGTGGCTAATGAAAAAATTTCTCCGTTGGTTTTCGAGGCCTTTATATTGTAAAAAATGGAAATTTAGTTTATGTTTATATATGTTGTATGTTATAATTGGCCGATAAAGAAATTACCGTCGATTTTCAAGGCCTTCCATGTTAATTAGACGAGTTTTTATTTTTAAGCTACTATTCGATTTATTCATTTTATTTATATTTATTTATTACTAACACTTTTACTAAGTGTCTTTACATATACACATGTTTGCTTTTCATTGAAGCTATTCGAATGAAGTTCGAACAACATTCTTTATTCATTATTTTACATTATTCACGTTAGGCAAAGTCATTTTTTATATTATTGATTTACTTTATTATTTGTATATATTGCATGTTTGTTTTACTTGTATATTCTGTTATTTCCTCAATTTGAAAAAAAATATGAATTCAATTGGAAACTATATTTGTGGATTTCGAACGATGCTTAACACCTTCACTTTGAAATCACTTGAACCTCTTATCTAGAGTTTAATCGTTTCGTAGACATTTTTTAATTGGTTTTCTAGTTTTTTCTAAAATTAGGTGGCGACTCTTTAAATTTTTTTTTTCTTGGAACTCTTTTAAAATTGATTTGATTGATTATTCTTCGAGTCACCTCGACGTTTCGCACTACTTGAATAAAGTATGGATGTAAACAAAATGACGATCGGCAACTTGTGAGACACCATATTTGTACTCGGCCTGGGCATATCTCTGTAAGACCAGACAAATACATCAATGTATTCTCTAAGCAAATAAATCAGGTCTCTTCTTTGAGCTTCGGTCAGACGAACACTGATTCTGACCTCTTTGACACACTCTTCATTTTTGAGATTCACAGTCTCAGTTTCTTCAAGATTTGGCTTGTGCTGATTTTCAAATTGTCGAAATTCTTCAACAACATGTTCAAATACTTTATTTTCTTTCTCATATTCTTCGCATTCATCATCACCTGCCTCATTTTGTTCATTCGGCTCGTGACATGACATGACATTGGCAGGTTTTAAATTTTTATTACTGAAATCATAAACAAAAAAAAGTTAGGAAGGTAAATGTAAACAGATAAGTAAAATAAACAAGATTTCGATAAAAGAGACTTTTCATTTAAGTTGAAAAAATTGGGAACAAACTTTGGCCATGACCAATGGTCATATAGCCTTTTCAAAACATCACGAGAGAATTCAAAGACTTAAAACACATAAAATTTGCATAAAAGGTGGGTCTCGGGCCTCTTTCGGACTACTATCAATTTTCACAACAAACAAAAACACGTCTTTTCTACCAAGCTGCACAGGGAATCAGAAGCGGTGTGAAGGGCCAATTCTGGAACTGCTCTTCTGGCTTAGCATCGCGAATCCCTGAGATCCTGGCTTCATCCTCGATATTGCATCAACTTCTTCGAACAGACTCCAGTTTCCTTCCCTAAGACCATCATCTTTGATATTTTCTCGCACCGGAAATGACTGGTACAAATGAGGCATTGGTTTGGCAGGCATTCGATCATCTCTTTTGTTCATCATATCCGCTTCATCAGCATTTGTGGGGACATACCTCAAGCCAAACTTTACTCATCTGGCAGGAATTTGAATAGGTTCAACAATTTCTTAGAAATGCTTCCCCAATCCGAAACCTGGTTCGAAACCACTCTGGAGCATAACAATAACAATCATCTTGTACACAGAAGGCATAAGAAGCTGTGGAGCCAAATCATCACCGGTGGCATTACCAGCTCCACCGTGTAAAAATCACAACCTCAGGAAATCTCATCAACAATCAGCACATACCCATCGAAATGGCTCCTTTCACCATGAATGACCAATTCTTGGTCTTTCCATACAAATTTCATCAATTGGTGAAGAGTAGTAGGCACAACTCTAGCCATGTGGATAAACAGTCTTCCTAGAAGCAGATTATAACTGCTGTTGATATTCAACACTTTGAACTCCACATTAAACTCTGTGGGACCCATCTCAGTTACCAAGTTTATCGCACCCAAAGTGTCTCTTCGCTCTCCATCGAAAGCTCTCACATTGACATGGTTCTGGTGAACCTTTCCCAAGTCAAAATTTAGTTGTTTCAGAGTGAAAAGTGGGCAAATGTTAAGACCAGACCCATCATCGACCAGAACGCGATTTACAATCTTGTCTCGACATTTAATGATGATGTATAGAGCCTTGTTGTGTATCCTGCCTTCAAAGGGTAACTTTTCGTCACAAAAACTAATGCAGTGTCCTCGAACGACCTGACTTATCATGGCCGCCAGGTTGTCACTGTTGGTACCCACGGGTAGATGAGTGTCATCTCATCAGAGCCTGCCTATGCAATTACGAACTCATTAACAAAGTCCGTACAGAAATCTGCACCGACTTTTTCTCCAAATGTTTCACGATCGAATAATCCTTTGGTTGCATTTTTTTTCTAAAACTCCTCCGCTTCAGCTTCACTAATTGTGCTTTTAGACTGACCCTTTTTTTGCACTCCCTGGGGTAACTCTTCCAGTGTATAGCATCTGCCGAAACTAGTCATACCCTGTGTAGCGGCCGATTCAATCACAAACTTTTGTCGGGAGAGAATTTCTCTTGGCACCAAGGCAACAACCTTCTAAGGTGTGATAATTATAAATTCCTTCTTCTCTTTTATGGACAATGCAACCACAACCTTCTCGAGATCATTGGCCCAACCGAGACAATCGCTTTCGTCGTATACCATTCCTCATTTGTCTCTATCATATTGATATTGACGCCTCCATGGTTCATAAGAGGATTGTCGTTGGCATTAGATGCAGCAGTCTGATGCGTGACCACTTTCTGGTCAATCAAATCATAGATCTTGTGCTTCAAGTTGATACAGTCTTCGGTATCATATCCAACACTGTTGGAATGATACGCACATTTTTTGTCAGGTCTGTAAAACCTAGAATTGATATCGATAGGCTTGGGTTCAACTGGATGCATAAAACCTGCCACAGCCAGTCGTTCAAACAGATGTGTTCGACTCTCAACGAGATGAGTAAAAATTTGGGCTAGTTTTTTTCTCAAATTTTGGATGAGAATCATAGTTGCCTTGTTGGGAAGGACGCATTTTACGATAATTTTTGGCGTTTGGACGAGGAGCTTGGTATCTGGATAGGAATTAGTTGGGTAATTTGGTTGTGTAGCTTGGTAAGTGGAAGGATTATTTAGATAGTGTGGAGGTGGGGTTTGATACATGTGAGGAGGGGTTTGGTAGTTTGACTAGACATTCGTGCAATTTGGGGCTGCATTGCGGTAATGATAAGGTGGAGTCTGGTATATTGAAGAAGGATTTTGATAAACGGGAAAAGTATTCTAGTAAACATGAGGGAGGTATTTTGGTAACTGGGAAAGGGGTTTGATAATCAGCTTCTACAAAACAACTCGGGTGTGAGCTCTGCAAAGGTCGAGAACGACCTTGGTACGATGAAAATTTTCTTGAGGGTTTTTTTTCCTCAAATGCAAAAGAGACAGAAAACACGTCTTCCATCTTCTTCTTTAATAGTCTCGAAGATCCGAGCGCGGCAGCAACACGGCCAATTTGAGTTATGAAAATTTATGCATTCATCCAAATTTGGACATCCCGAAGGGTTCAAGGTGTCAAAATTTGACGTTTTCGGAGGAATAGGGAACCCCTTAGCGCACCTGAGGGTTTACTGTGACCAGCTCGTGGGGGTTGAAAGAGATGAAACTTTATTTATGCGATTTTTTAGTCGAAGTCTCAGTGGAGAAGTCTTGGAGTGGTTTACATCTCTGGAAACAAGACAATGACCTAGCAGGAATGCTCTAGCGAAAGACTTTATCGAACGATTCGCCTACAATGTAGAGATCGTTCATGATCGTTATTTCTTAGAAAAGATGAAGCAGAAATCAAGTGAGAGTTATAGAGAATTCGCGTACCGATGGAGAAAGGAGACGGCTAAGGTTCAGCCTCCTATGTCTGAGAAAGAAATCGTTGAAGTATTTGTACGAGTTCAAGACCCTGAATATTATGATAGAATCATGTTGCTCGTTGGAGCAAAGTTTACTGAGATAGTCAAGTTAGGTGAGACTATCGAAGATGGATTGAGAATCGAAAAAATTGGCCGTGTTGCTATCTCGCTCGGATCTTCGAGATTATTAAAGAAGAAGAGGGAAGACGTGTCTTCTATCTCTTATGCATCTGCGGGAAAGAAACCCTCAAGAAAATTTTCATCGTACCAAGGTCGTTCTTGACCTTTGCAGAACTCTCACCCGACTTGTTTTGTATAGGCTGATTATCAAACCCCTCCCCAAGTTACCAAAATACCCCCTCCTGTTTACCAGAATACTCCTTCCGTTTATCAAAACCCTCCTTCAATATACCAGACTCCACCTTGTCACTACCGCAATACAGCCCCAAGTTGCGCGAATGTCCAATCAAACTACCAAACCCCTCCCTACATATATCAAACCCCACCTCCACACTACCAAAGTAACCCTTTCACTTACCAAGTTCTACAACCAAATTACCTAACTAATTCATATCCCAGATATCAAGCACCTCGTCCAAACACTATAAATTATCGTCAAATGCTTCCTCCCCAACAAGGCAACTACTATTCTCATCAAAGATTTGAGAAAAAACCAGCCTGAAATTTTACTCCTCTCGTATTGAGTCGAACACAACTGTTTGAACGGCTGACTACGACAAGTTTTATGCATCTAGTTGGACCCAAGCATGTTGATACCAATTCTAGGTTTTACAGACCAGACCAAAAATGTGTATCATTCCAACAGTGTTGGACATGATACCGAATACTGTATCAACTTGAAGCATATGATTCAGGATTTGATTGACTAGAAAGTGGTCACGCTTCAAATTGCTGCACCTAATGTCAACAACAATCCTCTTTCGAACCATGGATGCGTCAATATCAACATGATAGAAACGGAGGAGAAATGGTGTAAGACGAAGGCGATTGTCTCGATTGGGCCAAATGATCTCGAGAAAGTTGTGGTTGCATTGTTCATAAATGAGAAGAAGAAATTTATAATTATCACACCTTAGAATGTTGTTGCCTTGGTGCCAAGAAAAATTCCCTCCCGACAAAAGTTTGTGATTTAAGCGATCGCTATCCAGGGTATGACTAGGTTCGGCAGATACTATATATCGAAAAAGTTAACACAGGGAGTGCAAACGAAGGATTAGTCTAAAAGTCCAATTAGTGAAGTTGAACCAGAAGAGTTTTGGAAAAAAATGCAGCTAAATGATTACTTGATCGTGACACATTTTGAGAAGACACCGGTGCAGATTTCTGTATGTACTTTGTTGATGAGTTCGCAATTGCATAGGCAAGCTCTGATAAAGGCATTAGGTGACACCTATGTACCCGTGGGTACCAACAGTGTTAACTTGGCGACCATGATAAGCCAGATCGTTTGAGGACATCACATCAGTTTTTGTGACGAAGAGTTACCCTTTGAAGACAGGATGCACAACAAGGCTCTGCACGTCACCATTAAATGTCGAGACAAGATTGTAAATCATGTTCTGGTCAATGACGGGTCTGGTCTCAATATGTGCCCACTTTCCACTCTGAAACAACTGAATTTCGACTTGGGAAAAGTTCACCAGAACCAGGTCAATGTGAGAGCTTTCGATGGATAGCAAAGAGACACTTTGGGTGAGGTAAACTTGGTAATTGAGATGGGTTCCGCAGAGTTTAACGTGGAGTTTCAGGTGTTGGATATCAACACCAAATATAATCTGCTTATGGGAAGACCATTTATCCACATGTTTATGGTTGTGCTATCTACTCTTCACCAACTGATTAAATTTGTGTGGAAGGATAAAAAATTAGTCATTCATGGTAAAATGAGCCATTCCGACGGATATGCGCCGATTGCTAATGAGGTTTCTCGAGGTTGTGCTTTTTACATAGTAAAGCTGGTAAATGCCACCGGTGATGATTTGGGTCAACTACCTCATATGCCTTTTGTGTACAAGATGATTGTTGTTGTTATGCTCCGGAGTGGTTTCTGTCACGACCCGAGCCTACACCCTAGACGTGGCCGGCACTCGAAGACCATTGCTGGTCCCCAGGCGAACCCTCATCCTGGCTGACTACAAGCGGAAAATTGATTCAAGCATACAAAGCTTAAAAACTGAAATAAAAGTTCATAAAACTTAAATACAAACTTTAAGTCCAAAGAAAACTCTGTATAATAAAATA
>JAJOOP010007296.1:0-12602 GCA_029582705.1 Solanum chacoense | reverse complement strand
ACCACCCATTTTGGTTGTGGGTCGGGTGGATTTTTAATTTTTGGGTAAAAAATAAATAAAATTGGATCAATCATTTAGATGATGTCACGTGTTCATCCGTTAGATTCAAGGATATATACAACCCAAAAGAATGACGGTAAGGGCATATATAACCTTAAAGTATAACGGAGGGTATTGACATACTATTTATGATAGTTCGGAGGTATATTTGTCCTTTTTCCCTTTGTTTATTAAGGCATATAAATGATACAATATTTGTGACGGAGGAAATTAGATTGGGTCAGTTTCTTACCATTTTCGATTGGGCTTTTCATTGTTTATCATGTACACTTTCCAAAGTGCATTTAATTCATTCGATGTTTATATAATTACTCCCTCCGTCTCAATTTATATGACTTACTTTTTTTTTAGTCAGTCCCAAAAAGAATGACACATTTATATATTAAGTACTATCAATTTAACTATAAAATGTTTATTTTGCCCTTAATGAAATAATTTATCATCACATAAATTTATATCATTCATTTTGAACCACAAGTTTTAAAAGTCTTCCTTTCTTTTTTAAACTCTGTGTCGAGTCAAACTACCTCACATAAAATGGGACGGAAGGAGTATATAATTTAGTAATTATAACGATTTGTTTATTTGTCATAATCAATTGTAGGGTAATTACAAATGGATTATTTGATTACACAAATATTATTACATAATTAAGTATAAATAATTTGACTTTTCTCCCGCCTTCTCATCAATCTAGATAGGAATTTTTAAAATGATGCCAATTCACCTCTTTTGTACTTTGCAAAAGAGCTGGAGTAGCATAATTTTTCATATCCAAAACACTAAGCTATAAAAGAATATATCTATTTCATTGTCAATACAATAATAAGATGTTTCTAATCCTCAATATTAATGCATCTTCTGGTTGATGCAGAACAATAAAAGAATCAGTACAATAAATAAAAGAATACACTATTTTTCACTGTAAATGCTTAGCTGTTCTGAACACAATCTGCTGGAAATCCTTGTGGAAATCGTTTAGAATCAGTGCAGTAATTATAAACCATATAATTCTTCTGCACCCATTTGAGCCTCTCTTGACTTGTGTTATCTAACTCTTCATTCAACCATGAATTGCTTGTTGAAGTTGTAGTATTGGAATTGCAAGAAGATGAAGAATTGGAAATACAAGCATTGGCATTGAAGTTTCTGTAAGAAGCACTAAAGGGTGCTTGGCTCCAATCAGTCTTGACAAGTCCTCCTCTTGTAGCCCAATCATCTGCATTCCAAAGACTTGAGTATATCCTCATTGCTTGGTTCTTCGGATATGAAACTCCCATCGATTCACTGTTCTTGTATTCTCTAATCGGTGTTCCATCCACATAGAATCTGTTCAATAAAAAAAAAAAAAAGAGAACCCCAAATCAAGATTTTTCCCAAAAGAATGTCTTAGACTTGAAGAAAGTTCGAATCTTTAAGTACTTACATGATGCGTTGTGGATTCCAAGTGATGGAATAGGTGTGAAAATCAGCAGTAGGATCAAACCAGAGATGAAATTGTTGTTCTCTGTTTCCTTTGCCTTGGCTAAATACATTAGTGTGAAGAGTATAAGGATCACCACTTAAATTTCCCAAGAATTCAAAATCTATCTCATCATGTGTTGCTCCTTGTGATGACAACTGCAATAAATTTCAAAATTCAATTTCAATGCAATTCAATAAAACGTAGCTCAAAAATCATATAAGAAAAGAAATTAAGGGAATTACATAATAAGCAGTGACAGTGCCAGCAGAATTTCCGGAGACAAGTTTGAGCTGCATGTCAATTTTACCAAAGAGATATTCATTCTTGGATTGAAAACCAGAGCCAGAGATTTTGTCAAGTGAGAGAGTTAGGAGGTCGCCATTGTTGAGTATCTTTGCTCTGCCATCACCCCATGTTATCTCAAATTCTTGATCTAACGTGTTTCCAATTGCAATGCCAAAAGCACTAACCATAAAACACATTACAAGTACTAACTTAGAAGAAGAAGCCATGTTTAATTCTTAAGAATTCAAAGTTCGTTGGATGAATTAGAATTGGATAGGTAGATGGGGTTTTATAAGGGTTTATACCACCCCCACCTCACCAACAAATAAGTAGCTAGAGCGTGTGGGGTCTAAGGCTTGAGGAAATGAAGAGGAAGGTTCAAAATAAAACAGAAAGTAAGAAAAAAAAGATTGAGTGTATATTGAGCTGGAAACAGGGAAAAAAAAATGATGCCATCAAAGTTATGTGACAACCCATAAATGGTAGTGTCTAGCCACATTGAAACTCGATTAAATTTGAGTTTGCATTGGAAAGTTTCACATTGGGTAAAGTATTTTCTAACAAAGGTGATTTCATACTCAAAAAGATTTGAATCCAAAATTCATGAGAGAGAATTGCTCAAGTCCATATAACGAGAGCCTAAACGGGGATGAACCTGACTCTGATACTATTTAAAAATATGTCATCTGAGTCTAACTCAACCCCAAAAGCTAGCTTATGAAGGGAAGATTGCTCAAATCCATATAAAGATATCACCAGTCAATTTCCCGACCAATGCGGGAGTTTTGCCCACTTTGACATCCATTACAACCCTGGTTAGTCTCACATTATCATTTTCATTGGAACTAGTTCAACTTTAATGTATTGTTTTTTATTCAAGTGTACCTACATTGTATTAGTTGGGTGTAGAACCGCCTTAACGTATTTGACTAGGAAGAGGTTATATCCCGTGGCAATATTATCTGTGGACCAATCAGCTGGAGCTGGTCTTTTACAAATTTCAAATCAAGATGTGTATCTAATCCCACACTACTCCTACATTCGTGTAAATTTTGCACCATTTTCATTTTTTAGATTGGCCTTTTCATTTGTTTATCATGTACACTTTCCGTAGTGCATTTTGCATTTCCTTCATTCAATATTTTACCAACCATGATTCTCCATCCTCAAACAACAAGAACAAAATAAAAGTTTCCCTGCACTATATGGTGTCGAGAATATTAGAAATAGTATAAATTGGTGGATTTATTAAGAAAATAATGAATTATAATATTTATTAGACTGTTCAAAATTTTAAATTAAACTGAAATAATATGTTAAAAGATAAAAACTATAAATAAGTATAAGAAAAATATACTTTTATGTATAAAATAAATTTTAAAAATTATGTATATAATATTGAGTTGGTTTGGATTCGGGCTGACTTTTTTAAGTTAAAACTAACCCAACCCAAATATGTTCAAAAAAGAATTTCCAATACCAAATCACTAGTCGGGTTTCTTTTCTCAATTTGTTGTTCCATTTTTTCACCCCTACATTGAACTATACTCGAAATTTCAATATCACATCTAAACTTAACTGCGGTCTATTACCTTAATAAATTATTTTAAAATAAAATAAATACACCCTAGATGCTGACATGGCGTAGAGAAACACATGTCCTTTTTTTAATTGGTCATTTTATAATGAGTTAATACACATAATTATTGACATTAAAAATTATAAATATTTAATTATTTCATTTCTTTATTTGTAAAATATCTATTTCTCTCCTCACATTAAACTTTTTTTCTCTTTTCACTTTTAATTATTTTTTAAAAATTATGTGTGTATATAAATATATATATATATATATATATATATTCAAAAAGTGTCCTTTAATTTTAAAGTTTAAATTTTTTTATATTTTATTTAATTTTTTTTACTTATTTTGATATATGTTTGAAATTAATATATTTTAAATATTTGGAATTAAATTCGAAATCGAATCAAAAGAAAAGATAAAAAAAAGAATAAATAAAATCAAAAAAAGAAAAAGAAGAAGAGGAAAACAATGAATGAATGGCACTTGTGTCTTAGCCCAGGGATTATTTTTTTTCCCAGAAGGTCACGTAATGATTGAAATTTGTATAATTATACTTCCTCAAATCATAATAATTGATTTTTTTAGTTTTATTTAATGTTCAAAATAAGTTAATTGTTCAATATATAAGAGAGTTGTAGGAAATTTCTTTTATATTTGCATTTCATTTACATAGGTGATAAATTTAAGAGAGTTAATTGCTGATATTTCTGATTTTTCTTTAAATTATTTCTATTTTTTAAAATAATTTGAGAATAACTAAAAGGTCAAAAATGTAAAGTGATAGTTCAATTTATGTCCTAAATTATTTTTCTTAATGGGGTGCATTCTCTCAAAAATTTAGTTAATATGAACTATAGGGAGTATAACCTAGTAATTATATAGTATAGTAATTATAATGATTTGCTTATTTGCAATGTAATTATAGTGTAATTATAAATATATTTTTTTATTGCAAAAATATAATTATATAATTAAGTATGAGCTAGCGTTTGACTTCAAATTTCCAAATATGCTTAGCAAATTATTTTTAGGTGAAGTTTCACCATGCGCTTGCCCATAAATTTGAAAGAAATATTTGACTATTTCAAAAAATATGATTTATACCCATAATTCAAAAAATTATATTAATAACCTTTAATTGTGTATTATCATTTTATAATGAACATGTTCGTTAAAAAACAAATAACCCTAGAACATAATTGATAAGAATTCACCACAACAAAATAGCAATATGGGAAAGAGCAATACCTTAATTGTACACTCAAACTTGTTACTAATTCAGAATTAATTGTAACTCATTAAAAACAAATTGTTTTTTTTTTCTCAATCTTACTATAAGTTATTAATGGAGTAATTTGATAGATAAATATTACTCCCTCCGTCTCATTTTATGTGAGGTAGTTTGACACGGCACAGAGTTAAAGAAAGAAAGGAAGACTTTTAAAACTTGTGGTTTTCATTAAGGATAAAATAGACATTTTATAGTTAAATTGTTACTTAATATAGAAATGTGTCATTATTTTTTGGACCGACTAAAAAGAAAAATAAGTCACATAAATTGGGATAGAGGAAGTAGTTGGAATTAATAAATGATGGGTGTTTTTCTATAAAATATAAAGTTTGGGGTATTTTTAAAATTTTTAAAAATTCTCAAATATTAGAACTTAGCCCAAATACTAATTTTTCTAGTATTTGAAAACTTGGGATATTTGAAAACTATATTTATCAAGTAGTGGCAAGTTGTATAACCAAACACCATTTTCAAGTTTTTCCCAAATATATTTATGGTCAAACGGGTCCTAAATATTTAGACTTTTCTCCCGCCTTCTCATCAATTAAGATAGGAATTTGAAATGATGCAAATTCACTTTCATACTATTGTACTTCCATCTCCAACCCTCTCTATTTTACTATTCATTCTCTATAGGCAAAAGGGTCTGATAGGCCCTTATACTTGGGTCGGATTGTAAACTGGACCCTTTTACTTATAAATTTGTCAACTAGACGCTTAAACTCAATGAAACATAATATTTTAAACCCTTCTGATCATTGACCAAACTTATGTGGCAATAAAATTGCTGAGTTGGAAAAGTGCGTGATTTACACGCGAATTAAGAGCGTGAACGGCTAGAAATACACATATAATCAGAAATTTTCTTTTAAAAAAGGAAAAATTAAAATACTCCTTTCCTCTTCTAATTTTCTGTAAATAAAAATAATTAGGATAATTAGGTCCGCCGCCGGTAGATTTTTCATTGTATAAATTACTCATTGAAACTGAAGTTGAACAGAAATGGTTACATGAAATCAAAAAGAAATAAATCTTCAAATTCATTTCTGATTTATTTGTCTTCGAATCGGGAACGGGTTACATGATTTTGAACTTTTAATTTGAAAATTCAAATTGGAAACTTCTCTCTAAAATTGAAAACTCGAATCACAAGTCTATACGGGCTGAATCGAGGAACCTGATAACTCGGTTTCAGATCGAAATGACTGAGTCGAAGAACTCCATATTGGACTCGGTTTCAGATCGAAACGACTGAGTCGAAGAACTCGATAGTGGACTCGTATCTTGGGTTGTTATCTTGACAAGAACATATTGATTGCAGTAGCTCAAAAAATCATTCTGATACTAGTCTATTTACTCGATTTCAACTCTTCACCGGAGATGAACGTGATAAATATCATCGCCATTGCTAAAGGATGGGATATGGGTTTGGATTTGGTTGGGGGAGGCGCTGAAGGTGAGATCAGATGAGAAAGGGGATGGGGAAAGGGTTACAACAAGAGAGAAAGTAAAACATAGCATTTTTAAATATTATTATTATTATTTATATTTAATTTCTGACGTGTTACTAAAAAATGACATGGATTCCATGTGTATTTGGTTGTATTTACATGCACCCTGATCAAGTGAAAAAAGGGTTTAAATTATTATGTTTTATTGAGTTTAAGTGTTCAGTTGACAAGGTCGTAAGTAGAAGGGTCCAGTTTACAATCCGACTTAAGTATAAGGGCCTATCAGACCATTTTGCCTTCTCTATAATTTGAAATGATGCAAATTCGCTTTCATTCTACTGTAATCTATCTCCAACCCTCTCTATTTCACTCTTCAATCTCTATATTTGGAGAGTAAAATAGAGAATATCTTCTTCAAACACTCTTTATTGCACCTCTAATCTCCAATTATATAAAGTTGAATAGTAGTTCTCCAAATCAACCACAAACAACAATATTTATATTATGATAGCTTTCAAGAGAGGCAATAAACACTTCATGTTATTTTATTCATGATTTTGTGAAACGACAAAAAATAGCACAATTAACACATCGGCACATGGAGCTGAATCTATCAAGAACACATAAAAACTCCAATCGAATCAAAGGTGAATTGGAGGTCATATGCGGAAAACAAAGGAAAGATCAATTTACATGAGGTAGTACGAGTATGGGGGACCACCGAAACTTGTTATCCATATATTCTTGAGCTTTGAAAGTAAAAAATAAAGACGATTAGATGTGGGAAGGGAGATAGATGAATCGACTTTTTACAAACGTTATAAGGGAGATACTCGACGTATTGATGAATTAAGATACATCAGAGATAGGACTAAGTTAAAAGAACTTGATGCTGCCATGAGTGATATATAGAAGTTGAAGAGTTACTTTTCTAAATGCAAAGAAGATGTAGACGATAAATCTAGATTTTTTTGTTTTCCATCTTACTCCCTCTATCCCTAATTATTTGTCCATTTTTAAATTAACATACCTATTAAAAAAATAATTATTGACATAGTGAGTTTATGATTTTATCCCTATTAATTATGAAGTGAATGAATTAAAAAATTAATATTTTCAAAAACTTTAACCTTTTTCAAAGTAATTAATTGAGGGTATAATAGAAAAAAAATTGTTTTTTCTTGATTTATCAAAATTGACAAGTAATTAGGGACAACTATAAAGGGAAAAATAGACAAGTAAATAGGGACAGGGGGAATATTTTTTAGGCTTTAGGTTGTTCATTTTTGGACCTCCTTTTCAGCTTTATTGTTTCCATATAGGAAAAATTATACGGTTAAGCAAATTTATATTATTTAATTACTTATCATAGCTATAATTTGCTATAATTTGCACTCGCGACTAACATTATACATTAATTACGTTGGCTGACTTCGAGTTTGTATAATTCTCCATGTTTGTATATGTATAATTCGCCAGAATATTAAAATACATATGTATAATATACAGTTATCTAACTGATATGCATATACACTTCACATCTCTCCCACTCTCTGCCCTCTCTCGCTCGCCTCTCTCCTCCCTCTCCCAATTAGGGTCCTCCTGTTTCCCCTTTATTCATGAATACATTTAGTTCTTCTGAAAGATTAAGATCTTCCATTGAATAAACTAGTTCATCTAGTTCATTCATCTTGTTGTGCTTCTTTTTCTTCCGAATTATTTTCTCCTGAATTACATTCTAGATTTTCATATAAATCTTTTTCTTTCATTTTTTTTTTCAAGAAATTTTTGGATTAATATTTCATCCATGCTTCCTTTTTTATAAGTGTTTCCACTTGCTAGTTTTTTAAACAGTAATTCTTTAATATATTTTTGACTAACTTTTTTGTCAAAATTTTCTGTTTTTTCTATTATATTTGTAATTCTTCCTGGAAGATTTCTTTTATATAATTAATTTCTATTTCTATCATTTTTAACCATAAGGTTAATTGTTTATTACTCTCTACGAGATCTTTTAGTAATTCTGAAATTTCCTTTAAGCTCATTTTTTATTCTGAAAAATAATAATCAGAAGTATCCATCATATTAGCTTCACTATAGAAACTATTATATATTAATTCTTGTCTCTCTTCCTCTTTTTTATTTCTAAGAGTGATTATAGAGACAATTTTTCTTTTTAGATCTTCTTCTAAACTTTTTATTACTTGTAGTATTGTTACCAAGGTTTCATGTTCTATATACCAAAAAGGTTTTATTAAGTTCTTATCCATTGATATTTAGTTTAGTTACTTGGCTCTGATACCAATTATTTTCATGCTGTTTAAATTAAATAGGGTAGCGGATAATTATGCAGTAAATAGCTATGCAGTAAATACTATATAATTTTTTCAAATTGATAGAGCATTTTTATATTCAAAATACTCTTGTCTTCTATATATTTTCATTTCATTTATTGAAAATATCAACGTTTCATAGGGATGACTAGCACTTGAATATACTAGTTCCATTTCTTTGATTGCTCTATTCATATGAAATAAAGTCTTTTTATGCTTTCAAGCTCTGTTTCTTAATGCTATGCAAATGTTGTTGAATATTTTTCATTATGCTAATAGCATGGATATAGAATTATGCTTATGATATGCCAATAACATGATTATTTTAATTCCCTATAGGTACTAAGTATTTCCTCCTATGTTTGAGTAGTATCTTCCATGTAAGTATAACTAAAAATTAATGACATAAAATTAAAAGTTTGCGTATATACCTTCCTTCTCTTTCTTCAATGAACAGTCCTTATCACTTCCTCGGAAGTTCTCCTTTCAGGCTATGAACAGTTTTTCACCCTAACGACCTCAGTCTCTGGTTACTTCTCTATTGTTCCTCCCTAAGGCTGAAGATCGCAACCTTCACTCAAGACTATTAATGGTGTTATAAGAAGAGAGGTATAAAAACCAACTTTTATTTCATATCATAATAATTTTTACAAACACTCACACATATACTATTGCAACATATTTAGAAATACTTTTCCCTGACGGGAGAAGTTACTACTCACACTCTAAACTCATACTCTCGAAGGTACCTAACATTTTCTTAGATGGATGTCTCTCAGAAAAATCTAGTCTCCCTTCTATGTATGAAGTTCCTCTCCTTTTATAGATGTAAGAAGGGACTTATTACAAAAAGGAATTATTTCAGGGACTTCCCTAAAATATTACATAATTATCTTCGTGCTTTTCTGAAGATTCCTTTGTGATAGGATAATGATAAGATAATGAACGTTCCATTGTTTTCTTTT
This sequence comes from Solanum chacoense, assembly GCA_029582705.1. Taxonomy (NCBI): domain Eukaryota; kingdom Viridiplantae; phylum Streptophyta; class Magnoliopsida; order Solanales; family Solanaceae; genus Solanum; species Solanum chacoense. The sequence continues at coordinate 3,167 of JAJOOP010007296.1, read as the reverse complement.
GAATAATTGGCCGACCTGATGTGACCCTTCCTTTTCTTTGTTGCTTAAGACGTAAGTGCTTACGTCATTTTCGTGTTTATGACGTAAGTGCTTACGTCATTTTCTTTGTCTTTACTTTAAGTTACATCAAGCATGATCATGATCTAGCATTTTGCATGCTAATTTCCATGTTTCTTCAGTTGCTCCTAACCTGTGGAGCTCTATGTCGAGTATCCTCTCTTTTAGTTCTTTGGACTTAGTTTTTCCTTTAGTAATCAAAACCCAATCATGGTCTTGATCGATGACTCTGCAATCTTCTTTGTAAAATCTTGTAAGAATTGCGTATAGGGCTTTTATTCCTAACGCTCTTCTGGTTTGGATCCATTTTTTATTAAGGTGGGGAAGTTTTTTATCAACTCCGGTAGCCTTAACATTAAATTCCTTAATTTTTTCAACAGAAATATAGTTGAGTGTAGGATAGTATGCTTGCAAATCTCTGCATTTCATTGATATGCTAAAGAATCTGCAGTAAACTCCGTTGCCTTGAGCAAAATTCTTAACAGCCTCAAACAGTTTTGATAGTAATTAGGACAATTCTTTTAGATCTGGTTTTGTATATACACGATCTAAATATCCAAATTCAAATAATTGAGTGGTGAAGCTCGATAATCCATTAGGAAAGATTGATATTCTAAGAAACAAACTTGTTATTCCTAAAACACCATACGTTTCTCCGCTTTCTTCCGAAAGATTATAGATGTATCTTGTAAATGCAAGATACTCTTCTTCCTTTGGATGTTGCTTTCCAACCTGAAAAGAAGAAAAAACTTTTGTTCCAGATGGAACTTGGTTAGTTTTACTCTCTGGTTTCCCAGATATAATTTTTCCAGCATTCGCTGCTGATGAGCTTGTTGCTTCATTTGCTCGGCTTTTTTCCTCATCTTTAGATGCGGAATTTGGCATATCTGTGCTTACCATTGAGATGTTTTTGGCACAAGGTGCTAGTGGGACATCTCCTGCCACTTTGTTGGGATTAATATTCCCTTTCAGATTTGAATTCTATGAAGGACTTGTGTCCAGATGATCACACAAAAGCAAAAATTTCCTCATGTTTTCAGCTTGATTAGTACTAGGCTGATTTAATTCAGATTGTAACATCCGAGATTTTTCAGACAGCTTTGATAGCTCGTCTCTGATTTTGAAAAGCTTTTGGCTTTTATCATCAATGGACTCATCCACTGTCTTCATTTTTTCATATATCCTGTTTACCAGGATTTTTGTCTGATTGTCCATATTGGACGTTTCTGGAAATGAAATCTGCAAGAAAATTATCACCTCTTTTAATGTATTTTATTGAAAATGAATAGAAAGATAATAACACCTGCCATCTGTGCAATCTTCTGTATTGCGGTTCAGAAGATAGTTTGTTAAATATTAGCCCTGAAACTTGAGTATTGTCAGTTCTAATAATAAATTGTTTTGGTAAAAGGAAAGCAGAAAATTTTCTAATTCCTCTAACAATTGCTAATAATTCCTTTTCATTAGTGGAATATCTTGTTTCTGCATCGTTAAAAGTACCGCTTGTGTACCTGCAAATTTCATTTAAATCGGTTTGCAATAATACTCCCCAATGATAGTCAGATGCATCAGTTTGTAAAATTAGATTATTGTTATCTTCTGGTAATCTAAGTTTAGGCAACTTTGCGCATTCTTCTTTTAAACTTTTGATACACCGAGTGTGTTCATCTGTCCATCCTAGTCGGTTGGATTTTCTTATTAACTTTTGTAGCAAATTTCTCTTTCTTGCTAAATCTGGAATAAATTCTCCTGCATAATTTAAACAACCCAGAAATTTTTGAATTTCTTATTTTGTTGTTAGTTTGTCAGGAAACTCCATAATCTTTTTAGAGATATGAAATTGGAGTTCAATTCCATTTTTTGAAATAATCATTCCTAAGAATTCTATTTCATTTTTATTTATGTCAGCTTTTTTCTGACTTAATACTATTCCGTTTTTTAAACAGATTTCTGAAAATTCCTTTAGATGCCTTAAATGTTCTTCATATGTTTTTGAACATATTAGAATATCATCTATATAGACAATTAAGAATTCTCTATCTGAGAATATTTTATCCATTTTCCTCTGGAATATTTGTGGTGCATTTTTTAACCCAAAAGGCATAATCAATCACTCATAATGTCCATTAGGAATGCTAAATGCAGTTAATTGTATTGAGTCGTCTACTAGCTTTATTTGCCAAAATCCGTTTTTACAGTCAAATTTTGAGAAATAAGTTTTTCCTTTCGCAAGGTTAATTAAATTATTTTTATTTGGAATAAAATATCCATCAAATAAGCAGTTTTTATTTAGCTCTTTATAGTTTATTACCATACGAGCTTTTTCTCTTTTTATTTCAGCATGATTTCTTACCATAAATGCTGGGCTACTATGATGACTTTTACTAATTCTTATTAATTTTAAATTTAGCAATTCTTTAATTTGAATTTTAAATTCGATTTTATCATCTTCATTGTAGAGCATGGGTTTAACTCTGATGATTATACTAGGGTCTTTTAATGTCAATTTTGCCCTTTCATGATTTTGTTCCCATTTTTCTAATGGATTTTCTCCATAAGATTTTTGCAAATTTTCTTTAATCTTTTCTAGACTAAAACATTTACAAGTAACTTTTCTTAGATTTTCTAAGTATTTTCTTTTAAAATTTTCATTATCTTTTTCAAGACTATATGGATTTTGTTTTCTTGGAACTTTTATGAAATGTCCACAAGGTGTTTTTAGGCTCATCATATATAAGGTTTGATGATAATCCTGAAACTGTTGTATAAAATTATTTCCTAATAATAAATCTGTTTCCAGTTTATCATAAGCAAATAATTTATTTATAGAAACAATCTTTGAACCTAGGATTATTTCTACTTTCTCCTTAGATCTTGAAAGTTTTTCTTTATCTCCTGTGATTCCAATCATTGAGATATTATTTTTATTCATGTTCCAATCTTTTATTAAAAAAGATTTTGCTAGACTAGCTTCAGATCCATTGTCTATCTGACAACAAGTTGTTAATTTTGTATCATAGAATGTTATTTCTATGAAAACGGATACTTTGAAAATTGTTTCCTTTGGCATTTATATTTTTGGTATGAAACAAGTTTCACCTTTATATAGC
>JAJOOP010007295.1:0-33134 GCA_029582705.1 Solanum chacoense | reverse complement strand
TAATTATCAGTTTTGAAGTTTGGAGCTTAGAACTGAGAATATTGAGACAATATTTTCCTTAGCTTTGAAGATTTGAAGATTTCCATTTTTGAGAAATTTGAAGTGGGTCTATAAGATTCTTCAACCTTGATCATTGTAAAGATGAAATTAATCTTACCCAGTTGATGGAAACACAATTTGGTAACAATTTCTCTCTTTTTATGATGTCTAGCCAAAACCCCTATTCTTGGGGTGTGATTATGTTATTATGCATTGTTTTAGCTGTTGGTATTTTTAATTGATAGTATAAATGTTGCTTAAAAGTGATTTCATTCATTAATTGTGTCTTAATCTAAAGGGTTGAAGTTGCAAATGCAACTCTACCTTCGTGTTTATGGTTTGCTCTAGAGAGAGGTTTCAAAACTAGGATTACTTAATTGATGGTCTGTGGGTATTGGGTTTTCATGGGTTCAGCTCGTGAGAGTGAATGGACTAAAGCATAGGCTGTGCTTCATTGTTGCTCGTTGGTGTTCAAGAGAAACCAATTTGATTCGTGGTAAATTGTTCGAGATAAAGTTTATCCCCACTAAAGTCTAGCTTATTCACAGATTTAAAGCTATTTACTAGCAGTTGCAATCACCCATTTATCTACCTTAGCCCATAATCCAATCACATCCCAAGAACTTGGCTCTATACTTATTCCTTAGTCTTATTTGTTGTTGTTGTAGTTGATAATTACAATCAAGACCTCCCTATTATTTAACACTTGTGTCACCCTTAAGTTGCATTATGTTTTTATTCGTAAATGTCTTTACCTATGATTGACTTGAACATATTTGTACTTGATAATTTATTCTCAAATACATACCACTCTCTGTGGGATTCAACACCAATTCACATAGTTGGGTTATATTACCAACTAACGATCGTTGGCACTTAGAATTGGATGAAGTGTCCCGATACATGAAATCACAAACTCAAATTTCACGTTAGGTTTTTTAGAGAAGGAACTCACGAGGAGAAAAGTCAAGTGTTCTTGGAGATTTCATGTGAAATTGAAGCCATTTCGCCAAGGGTTGATCCCTAAAGAAGTATGTTAGACTTTCATATCACTGAGTTCGTTCACCCACGCACCAATTATGTTTGTTTAAGAAAAATTCGATTTTAGAAAGTTGAAAGTATGATGTTCTTGAATTATGTTCTTGAAATCGGCTTTAGTTCTTGAGATTTGATGGGATTGTCAAGTTCTTGATGGAATCGTGTTGATTTTATAGTTGTGTTTGACTAGATTCATGTGTTCATATACTGGGTATCTAAATCTAAAGAGAAATTGAGAAAACGAATCAAATTTAGGTGAATTGGGGTTAGAAGACGAAGAGGAAAAATGTCGAGCAGAAATTAGCATGCAAGTCAATGTCGTGGACTTGCTCACCTAGTGTACAAATTTTCCCTTCGCATCGCGGAAAGGACCCGGACTCCACTTTCTCAAAATTTATTTAGAGACCAAATATTTAAATGCATCTCCTCCTCGCGAACTTGCTTCCAAACAGTGATATCTTGATTGTTTCTCATGTTTAATCATCTAAAAATAGTTCTAAACATCACGAGATCATTCCTATCTTAAATCACAATTCCTGAATCCATAAATTTAAATTCAAGGGAAGTTAAGAGCCAAGTCTAGAGCATTCTTAGAGTCCTTTCTGAAATCTTTTGCAAATGCTTTAAACTTGTTTTAAGACTTGATATTGACTTAACTAGGAGTAACAAATCAAGGCCGTTTTTTCAGAAAGAGTATATGGGAACTAAGTATACCACAAGAGTAAATGAATTCACATTTAAACAGGAGAGGAAATACCAATTTCCAAGAGAGCCTTTGAGCTAGTTTTTGTGTATTTATCTCAAACTAAAGAAAGAGTTTTTGTTTTTAAACATATGAGTTGAGTATTTTGGGAGTAGTATTGAGCACCGATGTGGAGACGAGTTCGTAACAACTCAATATCTCCATAAATCATGTAGCCAAAGTGGGTAGAAAGGGTCATACTTTTTAGATGATTCATTAGTGCTTTTTAGCATAGACTAGTGTATCCACTTAGTTGATATGTACGATATCCCGACAAGTTATAGGACAATTTTAGAAGCGTGGGCGAGATGGTGTTTCATCACATAGCTCAGAGTGATGGTTGTTGGTTAGAGAAACTCTGACAAATTTATATTACTTTACTATATGATTAAATTTGAGTTGCTATTTAATGTTTAAATGCAATAAATAAACTGTACCTTTACTGTTGCTTAAATCTGCATTTGAGTTGAGTATCCATGAGTTGAGTAAAGTTGAGGTAAGTGTTCTTTCAGAATTCATTTCAAGCCTATGTCGTGTTTAGTTTTTCCCTCACCATGCTATTACATTCAATGTGATAATGCCATTTTGCTTGCATTGTTTTATGATGTAGATACAGGTAACCAGGATTAGCATCCAAAGCCTCGTTTATCCAGTTGAGCACTCAAAGTCAGTTGGTGAGACTCCTTGATTTCCAGAGGATCCCCTTTCTACATTGTTTTTAGTATTTAAGTTGATAGGATGATCGGGTCTTGTCCCGACATCCGTCGTAGTTTAGGAATTAAATGGTGTAGTTTAAGGTCCCTAACGCATAGGAAAAAGACCTAAATGACCCAACTTAAAAGCTAACGAAGGCCATCCACAGAGGGACCTACGAGCCATCCTTTGGAGTACCAACCGTCAACTGCGGTCATCGTTCATGTTGATGCATTTACGAACCACAAGAGTTTGCAATATGTGTTCAAGAAAAAGGATCTAATTATTCGACAGTGTAGTTGGTTCGTGATGTTCATAAATTGTCAGTTGGTTGTTTGGTTGGTTGAATCTAATTAGGGTAATTTTATTGTCCATAATGGTTCATAATCGTCATTTGTGTTGGATGTGAAAGATAATCAAGGTCTTGATCCAATTTTGGTTGAATTGGAAGAAGGGCTACTTAAAAAATCCATTGAGGCTTTCTCCTAAGAGGCAAATGGTGTGCTTAGATATCAAGGTCGTTTGCGTGTTTCCAATGTTTATGACTTGAGGGAGCAAATATTATTGGAATCCTATAGTTTTTCATTTTCCATTCACCTGTGAGCCACCTATATGTACCATTACTAGCGAGAGGTCTATTGGTGAAAAAGGCTGAAGAAGGATATTGCAGAATTTGTGGCTAACTGTCCTAATTGTCAACAAGTGAAGGTTGAATATCCAAAGCGAAGAGGTTTGTTCCTAAATATTGGTATTCCTACTTTTAAGTGGGAGGATTTGAATATTGATTTTATTGTTTATTTACCCCACACCCACAATAGATGACTCGATCTGGGTACTTGTAGACCATATGACGAAGTCATCTCATTTCTTTTCGATCAAAATTTCTTATTTGGAGGAAGACTATGCTAAGTTGAACCTAATAAAGATGGTTAGGTTTCATGGAGTGCCCCTATCCATTATCTCTGATTGTGGTACCTAATTTACTACCATATTTTAGAAGTCTTTCCAAAATGCCTTGGTACTCGTGTTAAGCTTAGTACGTCCTTTCGTCCTCAAATCAATGGGAAAGTAGAGCGTAATATCCAAATTTTGGAAGATATTTTGAGAGCTTGTGTGATTGACTTCAAGGGGTAATTGGCATGATCATTTGCCTTTAATCGATTTTGTGTGTAATATTAGCTACCATTCAAGCATTGGTATGGCTCAATTTCAGGCTCTTTATGGTTAGAGTATGGAAATCCTATAGGTTTATTTGATGCTTGTGATATTGCTTTGATACGTAATAAATTAGTACATGATGCTATGGAGAAAGTTCGGATTATTAGAGAAAGGTTAGAAACGTATCAAAGTTGACAAAAGTTCTATTCCGATATTAGAAAAAGAGATCTTGAATTTGATGTGCATGATTGGGTCTATCAAAAAACATCATCCATGAAGGGTGTAATGAGATTTGGAAAGAAAGGGAAGCTTAGTCCCAATTATGTTGGCTCATATCAGATTTTGAGGCGTATTGATAAATTTGCTTATGAACTTGATTTGCTTAATGACTTTGCATCGGTACATCTGATTTTCCATGTCTCCTTATTGAAGAACTATGTTGGTGATCCGAAATCCATTATACCATTGGGGAGTCGTGGTATAAAGGAAAGTGTCACGCCCCAAATTAAAGGGGCGCAACTAGATCCTAATGCCAAAACTCAAGCCTGCGACGACTCTGCTGAACCATTTGTTGCTAGCCCATGGTAACCACACGGAATCAAGAAAACAAACAAGTATATCTCGGCTTAAAACTAAGCACTCGACCGGCAAGACCCTTACCAACAGATCTATAAAGGAAATATCTACTCACAAGAGTTCATATAAAGAAATAACCAACTAGCACAAAAGTCCTAATTGGCCGTCGAGGCCACCATGATCTCTATACCAAAACTGAAAGAACGTATATATCAAGATAATACGTCAAACAGCTCATAAGCTTCATCCAACCAACAAACTAGGCAAGCATGGCCATGACGTAGCTATACACCCAACACATTAGTCTACAAGACTCTAATAGTAGTAAAGATTGGCTAGACACAGCCGCAGCCTACCCATGAAAATATATACAACAAAAGCTACCAAACCTCCCAACTATGGCATCTCTGGGGAAAAGGGGCTAGCAAACAAGATAGAAGTCAATCATGTTGCTAAGTAGGTCTATTGGGTCGTGTGTCGGGACCTGCATGCATGAATGCAGCTCCCCCAGGCAATAGGGCGTTAGTACGAAATAATGTACAGAGTATAAAAGGTTATAAACTAAATGAGCAAGTATCATAGTATAGCAAAAACAATTAGGTAAGTAAATCAAAATTGAGATAAGCATGCGAACCCACCACTAAAGCGAAAAATACAAAAATGATCAAACAACAACCTAACCAATCCCCTATAAGCTCGGTAGATACAAAGAACATACCACCTACCTAGGCCCCCATAAACCCAGAAGGTGCAAATCATTCTATATACCCCTATGGGTAGCCCCTTGTCTTTGTAAGAAATCATAGCCCTTTTTGGCGACGATATACCCCCGTATGCAGGTCATATCCCTCTTAGGCAACATCATCGCTCTGTGGGCTGCACATAAACCTCTTTTGCATTAACATATCCCTTTATGCAACATAGAGCCCTCTTTGGCATCAAAAAAGCCCCGTAGGCAACACATAACACTCTTTGGCATCAATATTGTAATGTGGGAAACACATATCCCTCTTTGGCAGTAATATAGTCCCCTTAGACAACATCACAACCCCCATAGGCAGTTCATAGCTCAACAACTAACCATAATAGTCCCAAGGGGGACAACCAACAATCAAATAGGCTAAAGACGAGCAATTTAGCTATAAACCATATATATGAATAGTCTCTAAGTCGTTCCTAACTTAGGGTCTTTCTGAACAAATTATGAGTTCCTAAATGGGGGTTTATAACCACTCAATCAGTGAACCACTTATAACTTAATGTACATGATCATTAATATTAAGTACCTTATTATCTCACCCCCAAGCTTTAAAGAAACATGTTGAACAAAGGAATAGCCATAACATACCTTTTCCTTTATATTTTTTGCTGAACATACCTCTGTCCGCACAATTACAATACTTTCTTTACACGCCCAAAACACTTGAATGAAATCAAACCAATGAAAGAAACCCTGCTGTCACAACCTCCACGGAGCTACACCGCTCAATTCACCATGAAAACTATACCAAAACGACGAGCTCGTGATGTAGGGAAACTCTAGTTAAGAAGCCAATAAGAGATCATGAACACACAAGATGAATTGAGGAGTAATTATCTGATTTTTGTGGGTTTGTTACTAGCTAGATTGAAGAAAAAAGAAGAAGATGCTATCATATAAGGTTCCACCAACCTAGGGACCCACCTCATGTGCCTGCTTGCGCAGTCTCGTGAAAACGTGAATATCTCTATTCTGAAGTCGTATGAACGAATGGTTTGATTCGTTGGAAACTGGAATGTTGACCTTCGAAACATTTGCCCCAAATTTAAGAGAAATATTTAAAAAGAAACTGACGATAACTTCACCAACTTTTACTTTGCCTCTTACCTAACTTCTAAACTTGAGATACAACCCTTGAACACTTAAAATATAACATACCACATCATTCCTAATTTATTACTCAACCTCTTTGTCTTTTCGCGAAGGAAAGAGTTAAATAACAATTCTGAAAAGGCGGGGTGTTACATCGTCCCCCCCTTAGAAACATTCATCCTCGAATGAAAAATCTAAGCCACACGATTATGTCCTTACTAGTTTCCACAATTTTGGCAAAGTGTCCTCTATACCCATTATATCCAGGGACCTCACTGTGCTAATCAAGATTGATATTTTTACCACTGTGGGATCTAAAACAACTGAGGATATCTGGATCTCATGCCATCATCGGCTTCCCATGTCACCTCTTCCTTATTTTTGATTCTCTACAGTACTTTAATAGAAGAAACTTCTTTGGTCCTCAACCTTCGGACATGTCAATCTAATATTCGAACTGGAGTTTCCTCATAAGACAACTCCTTTGTGATCTTAACATCCTCAAAAGGGACAATCGTAGAAGGGACTCCTATGCATTTCCATAGCATCGATATATGGAATATGGATGAAGCAATTCTAGCCTCGATGGCAACTCTTATTCATAAGCAACTTGTAGTATCATCTGAAGGATATGGTATGGTCCAATGAATCTTGGACTAAGCTTGCCCTTGTTTCCAAATCTCATATCACCTTTCATAGGCAAGACTTTTAAGAATACCTAGTCTTCAACACAAAAATCTAAATCTCTTTGCCGTAAATCAAAGTATGACTTTTGGCGACTTTGAGCAGTCAATCAACATTCTCGGATGAGCTTAACCCGCTCGACTATTTTTTGTACATGGGTCGGGTCCAACCAACCCTGACTGACCTACCTCAAATCAACCAATAGGGGGTATACATTTTCGACTGTACAAAGCCTCATAAGGTGCCATCTTTATGCTAGAGTGATAACTACTGTTATATGCAAACTCAATAAGAGGTAAGTGGTACATCCGAACTTCCATTAAAGTTCAGAATGCATGCCCATAGCGTGTCCTCAAATATTAATTTGGTGTGTTCAACGTGTCTATCTGTCTGAGGGTGAAAGACTGTACTGAGATTAACTTGTGTCTCTAATCCTTTCTAGAAAGTCTTCTAAAAGTTGGGGGTAAATTGTGCTCCTATATCCCAGATAGTAGATATTAGGACGTCGTGTAACCTAACAATCTCTCGAATGTAAAGCCCTGCATAATCTTCAGTGGTGAAAGTAGTCTTGACCGGTAAGAAGTGGGCTAATTTTGTAAATAGATCAAAAATTACTCAAATAGAGTCAAACTTATACCGCGATCAAGGTAACCCGATAATAAAATCCATATTAATTACCTCCCACTTCCATAAAGGAATGGCTATATCCTGGACCAGCCCAACAGGATTCTTGTTGGTAGTTAGGACAGTGTGCCACAAACTCAGCAACATCCTTCTTCATCCCGTGCCACCAATATATTTTCTAAATATCATGGTACATCTTCGTCGATCCTAGGTGAATAGAATATCAGGAATGGTGTGCATCTGCCATAATTATTTTTCAAAGCCCTACCACATTTGGAACACATAGTCGTCCTCTATATATGCGGGCTCTATCTTCTCCTATATCAAAGGCTAACGACTCCCTATTATGAAATTTTCCTGTGAGCTTCTCTAAGTAGGAATCCTCATGCTATAGTGCCTTCACTTCCAAGATTAAAGATGATACAACTATGTTCTTAACTTTGTCCCCATTATCACTTCGCTCTCATAATCTGACTACCAAGTTGGCAAATTGATAAAGTTGTCGAGCTAATTCACGCCTCTCAACACCTAGATATGATAAACTTCCCATTGATCTACGACTGAGGGATTCAGCTACCACATTGGCCTTCCGTAGATGATATTAAATATCTACGTCATAGTTTTTCAATAACTCAAGCAATTGACGTTATCAAAGATTCAATTCCTTCTGTTTAAAGATATACTGAAGGATCTTATTATCTGTGAAAGTGTCCGCACGAACATTATATAGATAGTGTCTCTTGATCTTTAGGGCAAGCACAATCACATCCAACTCTAAGTCGTGAGGTGGGTATTTCTGCTCATGCTTTCTCAACTTCCTTTAAGCATATGCGATCACCTTACCATGTTGCATCAGAACACATCCTAACCCAATACTGGAAGCGTCGTAGTACACTGCATAGCCCTCTAAACCCTCCAACAAGGCTAGGAGTGGTGCTGATGTGAACCTATTGATATACCGTGAGTTTACGGTATTTTTGATACATTTCACTTAAGAGTGTTGTGTATCAAGGGACGTATTGTATTAGGAATTAATGTTTTTTGTGTTATATTTCTAGGAAATAGACTTGGGCATGGAATTGTGAGATGATAGTTGAAAATCTACAGAATGAGCCACCATCAAGGTGACTTACGAACTGTAGGTATAGTCACAATCCATCGATGGGTGGCGTAGATAGGAGCATCAGGAAAGTCTGACTATATGTGGAACTACGGATGTAATTGACGGACTGTAGGTCAACTTAAGGGCTGTCCTGCTTATCCGTCAAATGGTTCAAAGAAGTTGAAGTTCCAGTATCTGATGAAATTCCAAAGTACGAAGCCACATAAGAGGACCCACGGATCGTACGTCAACCTACGGTCCATTTTGTAGGTCTGTCGTTTATATATGAGAGTGAAGGTTCCAGCCTCTGCAAGAAAAGGTCTAAGTATGGACCAATGGAGGGGACCTATGGACCGTATGTCGACCCACGGTCCGTAGGTCAAGATCGTCAATCGAAGCCGCAACCAGAAAGTTTATTTCTTATATTGTTTCCTTTTTTTAGGTTAGTTCTTGGTATTTTCTTTGGAATTAACCTGCAAACTTTAGCAGTTTGATTATCGAATTTTGGTTTATAATGATTTTGGCTTTGAATTTCAATTTGAGATTTCGGGTTTCTTCTACTCTAAACGTAAGTTCATGAATTCTTTTGATCAAAGTATGAATTGTGTTCTTCGAAGCATGAGTAACTAAATCCACAACTAGGGATGTGCGAACCTTGAGCGATCAACAATGTAGGAATAATAACTAAGGAGTTCTTAAATAGTGTTTATGCATGCAATGGTAATTCTTTCGCTTAGAAGTATTTTTAACTAGTCCACGCGTTAGAAATTTCCTTGTTGCTACTTGTCGAACCAAGGATGCTGTTAATAAGAAAATAATTATCAACAGAGATTTAGTGTAATACTATCTAATAGTCTAATGCCAATTGGTGCGAGGGTGAAAACTAAGCCATACATTGATATGATGTCTAATTTGAGGTAAAGGTATGGGCTGATAAATTATGCACACGTAGCCGGACCAAGGTGCGGAATGAAATTCCCTATTTCGAGGACCAATCACTTATGGATACATATTTAACCACTTTGCATGTGATACATTAGGAAATGATTTCTATTATTAGGATTACCGCGTTAAGAGCTTATGGGGAACACATTAACCATAGTTTCTCTCTCTCATTGATAACAACAAATTTTGAATCTTGCTAAATTGTTACTTAACAACAATCCGTTATTTGTTTCACAAACCCCCTCCTCCACCCTTTTACTTACTTGTCTTGGAAATATGTTGACTAAATGAATATAAAATTGAGTTAAGTTTAAGTATAAATCGTATTCCTCGTTGGATCGACCCTACCCTACAAGTTGGGTTCTTTAATTCACAACAATTGATTATACTTCTTTAAGGAGCTGTAATTTGATAGTATCAATTTTTTGGACCGCTACCGGGGAATAAGGCTTTTAGATTAAGTTTAACAACATTATTGAATTTTCGTCAATTATTATGTAATTTCAGTCTACTTTGTTTTTATTTTCTACAAGTTTCTACTCTAGTGTATGCGAAATACACGGAGTCGAGGCAAACCATTGAACCTATATGATCCATAGTTGAGCAAAACTTTAAGAAAGATGAAAAATAAAAGGGTCCAAGTAAATCTAATCGTAAAAAATGTAGGTGATGGAGTTGAGTTGAAGCCTCCTAGGGCTGTGAATGAGCACACTCAGGATCATGGTGGTAATCTATAGGGAGATGCATTAAGGGTGCATAATCCACCAGAACCAAGGCTGTAAGATAACTACATGGTCCAGTTTAACACAGTTGAATCAGAAGAACCAATTGTTCTTCCTCCACTACCTCTAGGGCATACATTCGTGGTGACTAGCAGTTCGATGAAGATACATACAATGAGGGGATTGTTTGTTGGTATGGCTTCGAAATATCTGCATGGGCACATGGCCAAGTTGAGAAATGTTTGTAAGAGTTCTGTGGGGCGACCAGAGTTAGATATGGATGTCATAGGGTTGAGAGACTTCCCCCTATTATTGACAGGAGATGTTGCGATCTAGTTTTCTAAGCTTCCATTCTACTCAATTCATACATGGGACCAATTGCACAAGGTGTTCCTGACCAAGTACTTCCTGTTGTCCAAGAAGCTGAACCACAAAGACAAACTTACCAATTTCGTGGCACTATCAGTAGAGTTTGTGAGTAGTTTGTGGGATAGGTTCACTGCATTCATAAGAAGTGTTCTGAATCACCGCATTGATGATGAGTCACTAAAGGAGTATTTCTACAGAGGATAGGATGACAATGGTAAAGTTGTGCTTGATACTATCGCTGGAGGATCATATGGTGAGTGCACTTTTGAGGAGATCACTAAGAAACTAGAGAAGATTCCTCGAAACAATAAAGCATGGTGAACTCAAAAATGAGACTCTGGAATAAGAACATTTGCAGTTCAAGTTGCGCCTAGTCAATCTTCGGGTGATATATCGTGAGTAGATGGCTCAGATAAGGACAGAACATGGGTTGGTATTGAAGCATGTAGGCGGAGGTTCAGAAAAGGTAAATGCTATAAATTACTTGACTAGGACTCCACCACCATCGGTTGAGGAATGCTTCTATGGGGAGGATACCTACTTGGTGAATGATCAAACGGGGAGTTTTCAAGCCAACAACTAAGGTTCTAACTCTAATAATTGGTGCCAACGGCAAGGTAACTATGATCGAGAGGTAACTATTTGCGAGATGGTAACCACAATCACGACAACAACTACAACCTAAACAACTGTGGCAACAGAAACGATAGGGTTGGGCCTTATGTTGCTCCCACCAATCAGGAATCTAGCAATAAGGATGTTGGGGGTAGTATGTGAGTATTCCACAAGTTGGACTCATTTAGGGCTTTATGTTGATAGAAATAGTGTCCTTAAATGGTTATTTTTTCTCAATATCTGATGAAAACTCTAAAATTTCAGGTATTTGAAGTTTTAGTGGAAGCGTGGACACTTAGGCACAAAAAGGAACAAAAAGGCTGAAAAGAACGACGAAGCTGAAGCCTGAGCATCGCCAAGCACAGTTGGTGATTCGCCGAAGGGACGCACTCCACCCTTTGTTCCAATACGTGAAGCCTTGAAGGAGCAGGATCAAAAAGGCAATGAAAGGAGCAGTCAGTGCTTCGCTGAATAGTTTCGCAAAGCATTACTATGTCACACAATGACACAGAGCATGACGATGCTAAAGGCTAGTGCAAGATGGCGATGACTACACCAAAGGGCGAATTGCCGAGTTAATCGGTGATTCCGACTAACCTCGTCGAGAGATCCATCAGCACTATTTTCTAAAGTCTATAAATACTAAAATCTTTATTAATTTTTAATAGTGCAACCATTATTATATTTTACACAATAGAATAGCACTTTTTTGGGGATATTTTCTCTCAAGTTTGGAGAGGGTTTTTTGGGAGACTCGAAGAAAGAAGTATTTCATCTTCCCTAAAATGGAAGTGGGTGTTCTCCATTCTTCTTCCTTTGATTAAATCAAGGTTTAATTCCTTATACCCATTTGATTTTTGTATCATTTTCAGTATAATTTCTTATTTCTTTATGTGTGGCTAAAAACCTCCATTCTTGGGGTGTGATTTAGCAAAGATGTGTTGATATTGTTGTTGGGTCTTGCTTGTTGATACGTTAGATGTATTTTAATGGTGATTTCACCTAGTGGTTGTGGTTTAATTTAATGGATTTGTATTTGCAAATGCAAAACCACCCATATGTTTTTGGCTTGCTCGAGAAGGAGGTCGCGAAACCAAGACCGCTAGACTGATGGCCTAAGGATTAGGTTGACTTAAGGTTCAGGCCGAGAGGGTGAGCCCTAGTCCCATATCCTAACACTCAGCTCGAGAGAGTGAGTGGGGTAAGGCGTAAGCTGGCCTTCATGCAACAAATGGGTATCCAATAGGAACACATTTGAAATGGGGTAAGTTGCCCGACAGGGAACTTATTTACATCTAAAGCTTAGCCTAGTCACTATTATCTTGCAAATTTCCTATCGAAAGCATGTACCCAACAATTTATCTCAACTTGTATTGCGGTCACACCCCAAGAACTTTTCTCCATACTTGATTTCTTGTTATTTTTGTTGTTTTTACTACTTGTGGCAAAACCCCCCAATTTGTATTTGACACTTTTGTATCACCCTCTTTAATTTACTATGTTTTTACTCATTAATGTCTTTAGCTACAACTAGTTAGAACTAAATTTTACTTTTCTATTAATTCTCAAAACCACTCTCTTGGGACATGACCCCAACCTTTAGTTGGGTTACTATATTATCGATGATCGTAGATACTCGTATCGTAAGTTAGTGTTGTTGGTCACGATAAGTATCAAAATGGCGCGCTACCAGGGAGTGATGTTATTTGAGAATTTTTAGATTAATAGAATTTCTGTTCTTATTAGTGGTACTTTAGTAATTTGATTTTTAGTTTTGTTCTATTGATTGTGTAAACATTTCATAAAGCATGATTGTTAACTGTAGTAACAAGAGCCTAGTGGCCCATCAGGATGACATTGGCAACATCAACGATGTCCAAGAGCCCAACATCAATGATCCACATCTCATGGGAGGTGTTCAAGCCATCCGTCTACCTCCAGCAGAGGGAAATGTGGTGTTCCATATAACAACCACCATATTGCAACTTTTGTAACTAAAGGGACTCTTCAGTGGATTAGCTCATGAGGACCCACATGAGCATCTTCAAAACATCGTAGATGTGTGTGGACCTTTCTCGTTCAAGAACATCTCTAATGAATCAGTTCGATTAAGACTATTCCCTTTCGCATTGAAGGGGGGAGCGTGCAAGTGGCTAGCGTAGTTGCCACGTAACTCGATCACTTCGTGGGAGGAGTTGCTCACCGCATTTAATGTCCAATTTTTTCCTCCCTCGAAGATGGTGACCATTCGGGATAGCATCCAAAGCTTTAAGTGTCTGAATGGAGAGACTTTGCACAAAACTTGGCTCTGGTTTAAGAATTTGATCTTATAATGCCCAACCCATGGTCCACCTGATAATGTGTTCCTTCAATACTTTTACCGGAGTCTAGACTCGGTAAACAAAGGTGTAGCTGACCAACTCTCGCTCGGAGGATTAATGCAGCAACCATGTACAGTAGCAGCTCAACTTCTCGATGGCATGATAACCATCAATAGGGCTTGATATACCCCCAAAGACTAGATCTCACTGGTCACATTTCAGCTATCTAAGGAACAAGATGAAAAACATAATGAGAGAGACCAAAACACGGCCAAGATCATGACGCAGCTTCACATTTTATCCGAAAATGTCATGGGGGCTGGTGCCCGTGGTCTCAATGTTGTGGGAGTCGGGGGTGCGAATCCTGAGGAGATGAAGTTTAAAGACATGTATGACGAGGAAGTAAATATTCTAGCTAACCAAGGTGGGGGCTATCATTCAAACTACCCAAGGCAAGGTGGTAACCAAGGATGGGTTAGAGACGATGGTTGGAAGGATCGAGATCGTGAATGGAGGGACCGTAATCCAAATTGGAAGGATAGGGACAAGGATAGATATATGCCTCCCCACGAGCGTCAAAGGCTCAGGATTCGGAAGGTGGTAGGTCTGAGGATATGCTCTCCTGTATCCTAAACAAAGTTGAAGGGTTAGAAAAAATGCTGAATGTCATGAAAGAAGAAGTGTCTACCCTCAGCCAAACTCTCACGTCTCATCCAGTTTCGATCAAGTAGTTAGAGACCCAAATGGGTCATATCTCATCTCATCTCAATCCGAGACAACAAGAGGGTTCTTCTAGTAATACTATGGCTAACCCCAAGAGTAAAGTCTGAAGATGGACTTGCTTCGTACCACGACGTTAACTAAGGCATTGTTTTAGAGGAAACCTAAAACCCTTTAAGTATTCCTAATTACTAGTAGAATAATGGTATGTTGTTTTTACATATTAAAGTAAGGGAGGTGATTGAAATAACATGTGGAGGGAAGCAACAGGTCCCGATGGCGGATCGCTGACAAAATTGGCGAACACGATTCTTTCCGCCGTTTGACTCAAGGCACTGTTAGATTGGATCCTGTAAAACTCGACGGTCTGAAGAAAATTAGTGGCGTATCACCGACCATGTAGGCAGTCTCAATGAAAACCATCGACTGGAATCCTCAAATGAGCTGCAGATGCTGTTATAGTTGGCGAAGAAGCTAGACACTTGGCGCTTCGCCGAGTGAATGGGCGAACTTTACTGACATCGTCAAATGCACAGAAACTGGCTGGTTTTTGCAAGCCACAGGTTTACAAGTTCTATTTCATTCACTTTCTCTCACTACTTCATCTTATCAAACTCACATCCGCACTCTAGCATTTTATTTCTTGCACTTTTAGAGTATTTTAGCTGTTGAATTGTGCTTGGAGTTGGATTGCATTGTTGCCTAGCACTTTATTAGTATCTATTTGGCAACAAAGGTTTGTAACTCGAACCTAGCTTTTAAGATGTTATTATTGTACTCATTTTCATAATTCTGTTGATATTGATCAAATGTCTACTGAGTCTCTGAGTTAATAGGATCACATGCATTATCGATTGGTATTCGTGTAATTGGAAAAATCCCACTCGACGGTGCCCTGAGTTGAATTATTTAGCTATGGAAATGCTAAAATTGTGTTGGATCTTTGTTGAATTTGTGTTGTACAAACTTACATTACGTTTCAGGGGTTGAGAGATTGAATTAGAAAGAAATAGGTTGACAAAAGACACGTTGGGTAGTTTGGCAAAGCTAAATCTAATTCGCCGAATAGCTCGGCGGTTCACCTAATGCCCTTCTTTCACCTTTAATCTAATTTGATATGTTACTTTTGATGGTTAGTCTGATTTCGCCAAGGACACTCGATGACTTGCGAAAAGAATCCTTATTTGCCCTTTTTTTTGTAACCTTGTATGCGCATCATTTTCAGCGAACCACCTTATTGGATGCGCATTTCACCAACTTGTTTGGTGTAGAAAATTCCACAACAGGACCCACTGCCCCTGTTTAAATATGTCTAACTTTGTCTCGAAGTCTTTCACAAAAATGGCTAGACTAAAGGTCGCAGAGAGAGATATGCCACCCCGACATATAAGAGCACGAGATTTCAAAAGAGATGAGAAGATAGCAGAATTGGCAAAAGATATACGAGAAAGTAAGAAAGCGAGTTCCAACAGAAAAGTCCCTATTGATCCCACCATTCCTTCGTGGAAACGTGGAATCTACATGGCTATAAATTCTTTCTTTACATGACATAACGTGGACAGAGTGGTTGCTACTAACATCACTATAGAAACGGGGGTAAATGAACACAATGAGAACAAGAACGACAATCCGGGGACCATTGTCAAATTTTAGGATAATGCATCAGGCAACAGTACCCCGACAGATGGAGCAAGCGTGTAGATAGGATCTCCTTTTTACTTCTTTCTCTATTCTTTCTTTACTTTAACTGTTAGATACTTATTACTTGCATTTGAGGGAAAACAAATTTTAATTGTGGTGGGGTGAGGCCCACACCTTTTGTTGTGTGCTACTCGTGCTTTGTGCTGATATTTGGGTTGTTCTATTTTAAATTGTGTTAATACTGTTTTTGTGGATGTTTGAGCTTATGGGTCCGTTTCAGCTTATTTTTAATTGCAAAATGATTTTGACCCTTTCAAAATTTTTTGAACTTTTTGCACATTTCTGCCGCCCCTCATGAGTTGAATGTGACTGTTCTTTTGGAAGAATTTGAGTCTCAGTTTCGATCAATACCGATCACTTGAATAGTGCCTCAATTGGACAAACATGAATGTACGGCTACATTGAGGCCAAATGAAGTTGCATAGACAATATGTAAACAATTTGCATATCGTTGTGATTAGTCATTTATCGAATTGATTCTCTTTTAATGACCGTTGCACACTAGCAAAAATGTGTGGTCTTGTTTGACTAAAGTATCTATGCCTTGTGTGATGAGATTACTTTGAACCTTGCATGAATAAACCTCAAATTTTCCCTGTTAGTCTGATTGATTAAGAAAGGTGTGCTCTTGAAATGATCTTAGGCAACTTTAAAGAGTGTGAGCCAAATTTGACATATACCTCTTTTGCGGCCTATCAGTGAGTGTGTGAAACTCTTTTGAGCACCCTTTGAGCCTTACCTCTCTTTGGAAGAACCTTGATGAACCCTAGACCTTACTTGACTCACTACCTATAAATCCTCTTTATTTGTGGTTTAGCGAATAGCCAACTTAGGCAAAAGGGGTGTGGTAAAAAGGAAAATGAGGAGTCAAGAAGTGCAAGAAAAGTTCCCATTAACCCATGGTGTTGTAGAACGATGGAACCGATCAAAAAGTTGATGCCCATTAAGTGTCGATTAAGCAACTTAAGCAGCAACTGAATTAGTTATCCACTACAGTGAACCCATGTCAGCCTAGCACATTTCCTAGCAACACAATCTAAAATCCGAAGAACAATGGACATGTATGGCAGTCACTACTCAAGGGGTTAGAATACCATTGATCCACCTATGCCGTGTAAGGTTGAAATAGTGGTTGAAAAACACGATGATGTGATTGAGGTTACTGAGGAGTACAAGAATGCTACAGAGAAGAAAGTAGAGATAACTCAAAAAATTGTTCTCATGCCTAGACCTCCGCCTCCTTTCCCACAGAGGTTGGTAAACAAGAACCAAGAAGGAAAATGCCGCAGGTTTATCACTATGTCGAAACAACTTTTCATCAATGTTTCATTGATAGAAGCTTTGGATCAAATGTCTGGGTATGCGAAATTCATGAAACATTTGGTGACTAAGAAGAGGGCCGTCTTTTTTAAAGATGATGATAGGTTGCAACGTTATAGTGTTATTGCTACTAGGTCATTTGTGCAAAAAAAGGAGGATCTTGGTGCTTTCACTATTCCTTGTACCATCGGATAGTTGCATTTTGCGGAGGGGTTGTGTGATTTGGTTGCCAACATTACTCTGATGCCATTGACTATTTACAAGAAGTTGGGTTCAGGATATCTAAAACCGACTACGATGCGATTACTCATGGATGATAGAATTGTGAAGAGGCCCATTGGTATTCTCCAAGAAGTAGTTGTGGAGGTGGAGTCATTTATCTTTCTAGCGGATTTTGTTATACTTGATGGTGAGGTTGATTTTGAGGTTCCCATCATCCTAGAGAGACCATTCCTTGCTACTGGGCGTGCCTTGGTTAATCCGAAGAAAGGGCATATGAAGCTCGGATTGAATAGCGAAGAGGTAACTTTTAATATTTGACTGTCGATGAAGCAGGAAAGCGATCTCAAGTCAGTGTGAGTGGTAAATCATATTGTGGAGCGTGGTTCTGATGTGTCTATTGAAGAGGGGTTGGGTGTTGATGCACTGGCAGCGGTACTGATGAACTTTGAAGGTGATGGTATTGAAGACTATTATGAATTGGTCGCCGCACTTTATAGGTTCGAATTCCGTTTCAAACCAAATAAATTGGAGTAGGATATGAAGAATTGTGACTCTCCACCCGCAAAATCGTCTGTTGAAGAGGCTCCAAAATTGTAGCTTAAGGCTCTACCATTTCTATTGAGGTATGTATTCTTGGGAGAGATGATACTTTACCGTTCATCATTGTGACAAATTTTAATGCGGTACGAGTTGAGGCTTTGGTTTCTGTGTTAAAGAGGTTGAAGCGAGTTATTGGGTGGACCATTGCGGCCATTATTAGGATTCTCTTGGCTATTGTTCTCATAAAATCCAACTCATGCCGGATCACAAGGCTAGTATTGAACACCAAAGGAGACTAAATCCGCATATGTAAGAGGTAGTAAAAAAGGAAATCATCAAGAAGTTGGATGCTGGAGTAATTTATCCCTTTGCATGTAGTAGTTGGGTTTGTACTGTTTAGTGTGTGCCCAAGAAAGGTGGGATTATTATGGTTCTTAATGCAAAAGGTGAGGTTGTTCCGATGCGGCCCATGACTTGATGGAGAGTATGCATGGACTACCGGATATTGAATGCTTGGACAGAAAAAGATCACTTCCCTATGTCGTTCATGGATTAGATGTTGGGCCGTCTTGCTGGTAAGGGTTGGTATTGTTTTCTTGATGGTTATTCGGGCTACAATAAGATCTCCATTGCTCCAGAAGACCAAGAAATGACCACCTTCACATGCCCTTATAGGACTTTTGCCTTCAAACAGTTGCCATTTGGGTTGTGTAATACTCAAGAAATCTTCCAACGTTGAATGATGTCGATATTTTCAGATATGGTGGAGGTAACTATTGAGGTTTTTATGGATGATTTCTCTGTGGTAGGTGACTCATTTGATAGATGTCTGATGCATTTGGCTGAGGTACTGAAACGGTGTGAAGAGTTCAATATTGTGCTCAATTAGGAAAAGTGTCACTTCATGGTGAAAGAAGGGATCATACCGGGTTATCAGATTTCTGAGAAGGGTATTGAGGTTGATAGAGCTAAAGTCGAGGTAATAGAAAAGCTTCCACCAGCTGTCTCTGTTAATGGTGTTAGAAGTTTTCTTAGGCATGTAGGCTTTTATAGGAGTGATATGTGATGCGAGTGGAGTTTGACTATCGCATGGACATTGTTCAGAGTGGGGCATTTTTTATGCTGGTTAGCCCATCATCTAGCTACAAACAGAGAGCACGCCGAGTGGGTCAGCACCCAGAGCATGGGTATCTAGAAGGCCACCCTGACATTTGTGGTAAATTCTTCTGGTTGCTTGTGTGGAAATGTGTCCCTACTCATGCAAATAATGTACTTACATGGGATCAAGCACTTATGATTGTAGCTTTAATTGCTAGGTTGGAGGTAGATTTTTCCCGCATGTGAATTGCGGAGATACACGAGAGGGCCTTCAAGGCCACCACAACGTTACCCTTTCCATTCCTCATTTTCTAGCCCTGCAGGGATGCTGGCGTACCGGTTTGGTATTGTGACAGGTTTCTTCAGGAGACCAAGACCCTAGATATCGGCCTGATATGGGAGGAGGCTAATGTAGCTGCACCTCACAAAGAGCCACATGTTGATGTTCCACCATCGGGAGCGGATCGTGTAGTATATGTGGAGCAGATGTAGGGTGATGATCCAGCCCCTCCAGCCATCGTAGATAATGCCCAGAGTTCCCTATCTCCGGCCGCCAGTCAGGCCCCTAGCTCCTCGAAAGCCACCCCCTCCTCATTATCTGCTAGCTGTCTCTAGCCTTTGTCGAGAAGCAGGAGGCCTAGATGGCTACACTACTTCAGCCTGTGAGGCCTTGGATGCAACATGCGATAGAGGAGTTTGAGGCTAGGATTGAGTAGCGGGCGGAGCGCATGATGGCCAGAAGGTCTAGGCCATTCATAAGCGCCTGGATGCCTTGGAGTTGAAAGTCCTAGAGAGGTCAACCTGTTGATGTGACTACTCTCCAGAAGGTGATAGAGAGCCTCCATGTTGGTATCGATTGACTTCTTTCTCCCCCAGAAACTAAGATCAAGTCCGCCTCTATGACACTGGTTGATGATACGGTGGTGATTGCGTTATTCGGCGATGGTATGCCGCCGCTTGATTCTTCCCGCACTACTGGGAAGCGCCCCCGCTCCAGTCATACTTCTGATGGTATTGACCCTGGGAGAGCTAGAAAGAAGGAGCGCCAGGAGACTGAGGCGGCCCGGAGAGCATCCATAGTTGACGAGGAGTTACGACAGCAACGGGCTGGGGAAATTGGTGTTGGTCCCTCTAGTAACGTGAGGACTACAGATGGTGCGGTGAGAGTTAATGTAAGCACTACTGAGGGTGCTGAGATGGTAGATGCAGGCACTACTGATGGTGTCCCGAGTGTTGATCCAGCAGGCTCCAAGAAATTGGACCTACTCGCTTGTTGAGAGGTCTTCGGTGTAATGCACCACATGTTTTCTTCACCTATCCTTTCTGTTTTACCTCTTTGTGCATTGGGGACAATTGCACTCTATTTTTTGGGGGGTTGGGTAAATGGATTGTGAGTGATAGGGTGAAGTCTGAGTAACCTAACTCATAAGTTCTTTTCCCCCAAGAGACTGTTTTAATTTATGTTGAACCTACATGTGTAGGAATGTATGTGTAGGGGTAAGTAGAAATATGAAAGCATGATGGCATAAAAGGAATGAATAAAATGATGTTTGCCCAAAAAAATTGAAATGTGTTAGGTCTAGAGTCTTGTAGAGTTGAATGTGTTGGATCTCAATGTGACATGCAAAGGAATTGATTTGTCCTCTTGACTTAAGCTAAAACTTGAACTGCGTAATCTGATAATGAAACAATGTGCCAAGAGTGTGTGAGAAAAAGTTGATTGTTCAAACAGCTGTGCCAATCTAGAACTCGCCCTGTTGGTCCTGCTAAGATGATCTAGGCTAGAAGTTGGGAAGTGATCTAACCAAATGAAAGCATTGTTCCCTTTTGATCCAAATATTTGAGCCTCAAATAGGCTATTTCTTTTGATTTACCTAACTCACCTTCCCTTAAATAATTGTGTTGGCCCCGGTCCCTCTTTGGACATGTGCACCTTGACATAGGACAAAAGCCTAAGTTGAAGGTGGCTAAGTCAAAAGTTACCTTAATCTTGGCCCTCGTCTGACATCGGATATTGTGCACCTCAACTAATGTAAAATCCATGAGTTGAGAGGGGCAATGAAATAGGAAACTGAGATTTAAGAAAAAGGTATGAAAAAAGTTTGGTGTTGAAAAGAGAAGAAGAAAAGATAGAAACGGATGTCACTTTCTGCAAAAGAAGCAAACAGATGATAAATAAGAGTGCAAAAAACAAAAGAAAAATAAAGAGAAAGAAAAAGAATTTTTTTTTGAAAAATAAGAACCACAAAGTCGAAAGTCACATCCATGTTGAAATGAATCAAGAGAAATAAAGTAAAAAGAAAGGATGTCAAAAGTAGGTCGAGAAAAGAGGTAAAAAACCAATGTACTGTCAAGGAGGGCAGAAAGTCACTAAAAATTACCCAAATGTACCACACCTAACCCTGAGCCTACGTTACAAGCTAAGAAAGTCCTATAGTGATCCTAGCAACTAGTTTGGAGAGTCTAAGCAGTGAAAATAAGGGAAAGCTTGTGGTATTAAGCACAAGTAGTATTTGAAGTCACTTATGAGCGTGAGTTTTGAATGAATCTTAAAACACAAAATTCATATCTTCTGTGTGAAAAGGATTTCATTTGAAGTGTGGGCACTAGTTATATTGTTAGAAAGTTGGCACCTTAGTGATTGAGAAAAAGTGTATGTGGTGGTGTCTATTCGTAGATCTTTGTCATATCTTGATCTGCATGAGTTACCTTTTTGAGTCTAAGAGAAAAGATTTGCACTAAGAAAATGAAATGGATTGAAATAGCCATGTGATTGCTTGACTTTGTATGTCTTCTTCTACAGAAGTGTCATTTAGAGTTTAGTGCGTCGCTTGAGGACAAACAACGAGTTTAAGTTCAGAGTGTTGATATACCATAAGTTAATGGTATTTTTGATACATTTCTCTTACGAGTAGTTTTTGTCTAGGGCCATATTGTATTAGGAATTAATGTTTTTATGTTACATTTGTAGGAAATAACCTTGGACGTAGAATTGTGAGATGACAGCTGAAAATCTTCAAAAGGAGCCACCTACGGAGGTGACCTAGGGACCGTAGGTCCAGTCATTGTCCGTCGATGGGTGGCATAGATGGAGCTTGAGGGAAGTTTGACTATGTGTGGAACTACGGATGCAAGTGATGGACCATAGGTTGACCCACGGGCCATCCTACACATTCGTCAAACGGTTCAGAGAAGTTGAAGTTCCAGTTCCTGCTAAAATTCCTAAGTATGAAGCCACGGAAGAGGACCCACAGACCATAGGTCAACCTACGGTCTGTTCTGCACGTCTGTCGTTTGTATGTTAGAGTGAAGGTTCTAGCCTCTAAAGGAAAAAGTCTTAGTATGGACAAACGGAGGGGACCTATGGACCGTAGGTCAACCCACGGTCCGTAGGTAGAGATCGTCGATCGAAGTCATGTCGAGAAATTTATTTTCTTATTTTGTTTGTTTTTTGTTTAGGACGTGTTTTTCTATAAATAGGCTATGTAAACGTCATTTTTGGGGGTTAGAAATTATTGTTTAATTTTAGTTCTTGTTATTTTCTTGGGAATTAACTTTCAAATTTTAGAAATTGGACTTCTGGATTTCGGCTTATAAGTATATTGGCTTTGAATTTCAATTGGAGATTTCGGGTTTTTTATACTCTAAACGTAAGTTCATGAATTCTTTTTATCAAAGTATGAATTCTGTTCTTCGAAGAATGAGTAACTACATCCAAAACAAGTGTTGTGGGAACCATGAGCGATTAACAACGTAGGAATAATAACTAAGTAATTCTTGAATAGTGTTGATGGATGCATTGGTAATTTTGTCCCTTAGAAGTATTTTTAACGAGTACACGCATTAGAACTCACCTTGTTGCTACTTCCCGGACCAAGATGGTAGTTAATAAGAAATGATTATTCAACAGAGATTTAGTGTGATACTATCTATTAGTATAATGTCAATTGGTGCGAGGGTGAAAGTTAAGCCATACATTGATTTGATGTTTAATCTGAATTAAAGGTAAGGGTTACTAAATTATGCACACGTAGTCGGACCAAGGTGCAGAGTGAAATTCCGTATTTGGAGGACCAATCACTTAGGGATACATATCTTACCACTTTGCATATAATACACTAGGAAAGGATTCCTATTATTAGTATTCCCGGGTTAAGATCTTATGGGGAACACATACACCCTAGTTTATCTCTCTCATTGATAACAACAAAGTTTGAATCTTGCTCAATTGTTACTTAACAACAATCAGTTATTTTTTTCATAAAAAAAAACCATTTACTTACTTGTCTTGGAAATAAGTTAACGAAACGAATATAATAGTGAGTTAAGTTTAAGTGTAAATTGTATTCCTCGTGGGATCGACCCCAACCTACAAATTGGGTTCTTTATTTGACAACGATCACTTATACTACTTTAGGGAGGTGTAATTTAAGTGCATCACCTATCTGCAACTCCTACAAACTATGCTCGCAAGCCTCAGTCCACTGAAACTTAACTACTTTATGAGTGAGCTTTGTTAGTGGTTCTGAAAGCGAAGAAAACCCCTCTACAAACCTTATGTAGTACCCAGCTTTTAGAAACTACAAATCTCTAACACAGTTGTGGGTCAAGGCCAAGTCTTCACGGACTCAATCTTCTATGTATCAACCACAATTACTGCATGTGATACAATATGACCTAGGAAAGCCACAGAGCTCAACCAGCGCTCTCACTTAGAGAAATTTGTGTAAAGTTCCTGCTTTCGAAGAATCTGAAGGACTACTCGCAAATGATCTGCATGCTTAGCTTTTGAATGTGAATAGACAAAAATATCAATGATAAATAAAATCACAAACATATCTAGATACATCCTAAATGTACTATTCATCACGTCCATAAACACTGGTGGTGCATTGGTCAATCCAAAAGACATAACCAAAAGCAGAAAATGCCAATATCTAGTTATAAAACTTGTCTCGGGTATATTTTTCTCCCTAACTTGTACCTAATGGTACCCTGATCTCAAATCAATCTTCGAGAAGTACTTATCACCTTGTAGTTGATCAAACAAGTCATCGATCCTCGGTAGGGGATACCTTTTCTTTATAGTAGCCTTGATCAGCTATTAATAATTGATACATATCCTCAGCGAGCCATATTTCTTTCTCACAAATAATACTAGCGCACCCCATGTGAAGCACTGGGCCTGACAAAGCCTTTATTAAGCAAATCTTTCAGTTGATCCTTCAACTCCTTCAGCTTAGCAGGAGACATTCTATAAGGAGGAATATATATGGGTTGTAACCTGGTAGCATATTGATAGAAATGTCAATTTCCCGTTCTGGAGGTTTACCTGAAAGCTCGTATGGAAATGCATCTAAAAACCCATAAAATACCGAAATAGACTGAAGAGTCAGTGGTTGTGCATCTATATCTTGAATGCGAACAAGATGGTAAATACAACCCTTAGTAATCATCCTTCTCGCCTTAAGATAGGAAATAAACCTACATTTCAGCATTGTTGTATTGCCTTTACATTCCCAAGCAACCTCTCTTGGAAAGTGGAATATAACAATCTTTATCTGACACTAAACATTAGCATAACAAGACTCTAACCAGTCCATACACATAATGACGTCGAAATCAACCATCTCTAAGTCTACCAGGTCTCCAAAGGTTTGATGGATGATAATTTCTACAGTGCAACCTCGGTAGACACTCCTGGCAATAATAGACTCACCAACGGGTGTAGATACAATAAAGGGTCGATCTAATGACTCTACTACTATACATAACTTCCCTGTAATAAATGGAGTAACATAAGAAAGAGCAGATCAAGGATCTATCAAAGAATAAACACAACGGAAACAATGCACCTATCACAACATCTGGTGATGACTCTGAGTCCTATCGGCTGACTGGTGAATATGTACGGTTCTTGCCACTACCAGAACTAGATGCTCCCTCTCTACCTCCATTTTTGCCTCTACCTGCTAAAGTCTAGGGTCCACACCCTGTAGACTGTGTTGATGAGAAGGAACCTACTACAAACCTGCTCAACAGACCTATACCTCCCTGACTTATGGTCGGTAGTTCCTCTACCCATGATCCTTTTGTCCACAAGAATAAAAACTTGTGTAACCCTGACTGCACCTCCCGAAATTCATCCTGCCTCAAGTAACACAATACGACGGGGCTGTCCTAGCCTAGCCTGAACCCCTCTACTGCTGAGAGCCTAATCCTCGTGAACCCTCACATGGGCCTGACTGTCTCTGACGATCAAACCTACTATCGTGGAACTGCTGTGGTTGAGTTCTAGGTGGCCTACTAGAATATCAAGGTTCAGGACCACCGTTAAAATTTCCCTGTGAACCAGTGTGCCTGGCCCTCTTCTGTCTCTCTTTCTCTCAACCCTCTCACTCATATACTGTAGATATCGGTGATCCACTATTCCCTGTGCAAGGGCCTCAATTTGCGAAATATCCATATTATAATTTAGTGCAGTTGTAGAACAAGCGTTAGTACAGTCTGTGTCAATCCCTCCCACAAATCTATGCATCATGTCATTCATTGTATCAATAAATAGTGGTGCATATCTAGCCAATTAATCAAATCTCAGCCTGTACTGTCGGATACTCACGCTACCCTGTCAAAGGTTCAAAAACTAGTCCACCCAGGCTTACCTAATCCCTCGAGGCTAATATTGATATATGAAAGCTTTTGTAAAGCTATCCCAAGTAGATAGAGATATTTTCTCACCTAGATCTCTCCAAACATATGTATCACAATACTATAACATGACGCAATCGAAAGCTGCTAACTCAGCTAACTCAGTCGCTGAGGCATGCATGACTCTTGAGATCTTATGAAGCTGATCAACAAAGTGTTAAGAGTCTTCTCTACGATATGTACCTATAAATTGTGGATGATTCAATCATAGAAATTCATGAACTCTCAAACTTCCAGGCCCTTCAGAAGGCCTGGCAACGTCTAGTGCAACTGGTTGGCTCTTTGTAGCTACTAACTAGGCTAACATACATACTGCACTATTGAAATCTTGATTAGATGGAATATGAGAAACTAGAGGTGGTACTACAAGTGGAGTTGGGCGTCCTATATCTCTCAGACGCTCATGAAGCGGTGGAGAAGCTGTAGGGGCTAAGAAGATTTCTCCCCCTGGGTGTCACAATGGGCTATCTCCACATATGGTACCTTGACAGTACCCTTGCATGCAGTTGTATCTAGCCCCTAGCTATCTGTGGTCTTTCTGGTGACAACCATCTCTATTTGCATACAATTATGAATCATAAGCCAAAAACCTCAACCCTTAAGACACCGCTCTATTGCAAGAGGTGAGCAAAAGAAGGATAGTCATTCTAACATGCCAGGTATCTTCATTCTTATTGAATGTGGTGTACAACACATTTTTAAACAAGATTCTACTAGAGACGGCTTTCAAACTCCCTAGGATACGACGTGGCTCTGATACCAAGTTTGTCACTCCCCAAACTCAAGGGGCACAACTGGCTCCTAATGCCAAAACTTAGGCCCGAGCCGACCCTGTTGAACCATTTTGTACTAGCGCATAGCAGACACACTCAATCAAGAAAACAAACAAGTATATCTCGGCTTAAAAACTAAGTCATTGCCTGGCAAGGCACCTGTCAAAATATATATAAAGGAAATAACTACTCCGAGGAGTTCATATAAACAAAATAGCCAACTAGAGTAGAAGTGTTGATTGGGACATCGAGGCTACCATGATCTCTATCCAAAAACTAGAAAGCAGGCATATATAAGCACAATACATCAAACAGCTCACAAACTTCAGTAAACCAACATACTAGATCAACATGGCCCTAATGTAGATATACACCCCACACATTAGTTTGCAAGCCTCTAAGAGTAGTAAATATTTTTTAGACTGGGCCCCAGCCTACCCATAAAAATATATACAACAAAAGCTACCAAAGCTACCAACTCGGGTAGCTCCGAAGAAAAGGGGCTACCAAACTAGATAGAAGTCAATACTGCTACTGAGTAGGTCTACTGGGTCATTTGTTCGGACCTACATGCATGAATGCTGCTCCCCCCAGGCAATGGTGCATCAGTACCAAATAATGTAGAGAGTATGAAAGGCTATAGAATAAATTAGCAAGTATCAAAGTATACTAAAATCAACCAGGTAAGGAAATCAAAATTTTGATAAGCATGTTAACCCACTACTAAATCTAAAAATATAAAAATGATCAAATAGCAACCTAACCAAGCCCCCATAAGCTCGGTAGAAACAAACAACATACCACCTACCTAGGCCCACATAAGTCCAGAAGGTGCCAAATCAATCTACATACCCCTATCAGTAGCGCCTTATCTTTGTAAGATGTCACATAGCGCTTTTTGGGTACGATATAGCCCCGTAGGCAGCCATATCCCTCTTAGGCAACATCATAGCTCTGTGGGCTGTAATAACACTCTTTTGCATCAACATAGCCATGTAGGCAACACATAGCCCTCTTTGGCATCAAAATAGTCCCGTAGGAAACACATAATTCTCTTTGGCGTCAAAATAGTCCCGTAGGAAACACACAATCCTCTTTGACCCAAATATTCGAGAAATCTTTAAAAAGGAACTTTCCATAACTTTGCCAACTTTTACTTTGCCACTTACCTAACTCCAAAACATGAGATAAAACCCTTGAACACTTAAAATATGACATAAAACATCATTTTTAATTTGTTACTTATTCTTTTTGTCTCTCCGTGAAGGTAAGAGTTAAATTAAAATTCCAAAAAGTCGTGGTGTTACAAAAAGTCTTTCTTATGCAGAGATTACGATTGAGGCTTTACAATGAAAAGTAAAAAAGTATAGATATAAGGAAGTCAAATCCGTGAAAGTGTTGTGGAGGAATCAAAGCGTTAAGGGTGCTACTTGGGAGGTCGAGGTTTGCATCATGTCCCGTTATTCGTATCTCTTTCCCTTCTATCCTACACTAGCTAGAGGTATTTAGTTCCTCATGGTTCATCCTTCTTGGTCTCATATGTCTTAGGTGTACTCATGTTCCTTCATGCGTACATACTCATGAAAACATGATTTTTTTTTAAATGAGAAAACTTGATTGATTTCCCCATGATTATGTGCATTTGAGTATGATTTGCATGTATGCCTTATGAAATGATATTTTGATTATGTTTGATCTTTGAGTTGATGTTCCTTCTTGATATTGTGTGTTTTCAGTTAGTTGCATTCATGCTAGGCTATTAATTAAATCTTTTTCCCCAATGATGTTTGCATAATCAAGACACACTTCCAATCCACGTGTCTATGATCGTACAATAGTTTAGTAACCCAACAAAGAGTTGGGGTCGAGTCCCAAGGGAGTGAGCGTGAAAATAAGTGGTTAAGTTCGAAAATGCTAAAGATAATTGTAGCTAAAGACTTTGACGAATGAAAACATAACAAATTAAAAAGGGGTGACGCAGGCGTCAAATATCAAATGGGGGTTTTAACAATAAACACCTAAAATAGCGAAAATAAAGAAAGATACGTGTATAGAGACGGGATTCTTGGGATGTGATAGTAATACGAGATAGACTAGGTTGTTTGGTGCTTGATTTTGATAATATATTCAGGGAATATTTGTGACTACGCTAGACAATAGTGTGGATAAGTTCTCTCTCGAGTAACTTACTGCGAATCAACCCCATTTCTCTCGAACATCAGGTTGTTACTTCAAGCACAGACTCTGCCGTAACCCACTCACTCTCTCGAGTTGAGTGTGTGGACATGGTACTAGGGTTCACTCTCTTGAACTGAACTTTATGTCGACACACTTGCATCGGCCATCAATTTAGTGGTCTTAATTTTACGACCTCTCTCTCAAGCAAGCCAAAAACACCAATATGAGATTATGTTTGCTACTACAACCTTATTGAGTTAATCCACAACCACTAAATGAAATCACATTTAAACTATGAATAGACTATCAACAAGCAAGACCCAACAAATAATCTAACCCATATTCACAAAATCACACCCCAAGAATTGGGGTTTTGGATATGAATGTAAAAGAGATAAAGAAGTATACAGATATTAGTTTCCATCAATGGGTATGCAAGATTAAGTCTTAAAATAAGAAAACAATGAAGAATCCAAGAGACCAAGTCCAAATCCTTGAATCTGAAACCCTTTGAAAACTTCAAGTTTCTCCAAAACCATATCTAAAACTTAGATAGAATATCTCTAAAAACGTAATAACATGAAACTAGGTAAAAAATAAATAAAATTCGCCTAAAACTAGAGTGTAGGTCGAATGAGTGATACTAAGATTAAAAATTGAACTGTATTTATAGTTTTCATACAATGTGCTCCGAAGGATGGTTCAACGACTTTAGTCACCTCGGCAATCCCTTCTTTGGTCTACTTCATCACCTTTCAAATTTATCATTCAACATCTTTGCGTTCTGGATCATTGGGCGATATAATGCTGCTCCATTTCACTGCCAATTTGCTCCTTTCCTTCAGGGCTCAGCACACTGGAAAAAATGGTGAATATATGATCTGTTGACGTTTCGCCGAATGGGTTCGGTGATTTGTAGATCTTTATTTCTTCGTTCATTCAGCTTCTTCTGCTCCTTTTTGCTCGATAGTGTCCATGCTTTCCCTCGAACTTCAAATACCTGAAACATAAAGTTTTTCATCAGATATCGAGGTAAAACATGCATTTGAGGACACAAATTCTATCGAAACAAAGCCCTAAATGAGTCCAATTTGTGGACTCATCAAAACCTCCAACTTAAACTTTTGCTTGTTCCCAAGCAAACTCAAGTTCAGCTGTTCAAAAAGGGATGTCTCAAACAGTGCTAAACAAGACTCGATCATCAATGCACATAACAAGACTCAATTTACTAATGCAAAGATCAATTGTGCACTCAAAGATTCAAGTATTGACTCACCAATATCAAAGAATCTCATGCTCATAATACTTGCCTCAAATGTAAGTTCAAGTTCAACCAAAGTGTTTGAATGCCCTCACACAAAGAATGATTCCATGGTCACATATAATGGTTTAATCATTTAATGTTCCAGAATCAAATGCAACGCTCACACTCACAAAGATCAATACAATGCATGCTTTCACCCATAGGTTTCCCCGTATTTTCCAATCCACTTTTCTTTTAGCTAACTCAAGATCAAAAAGGTTTTTGTATGGCTTGTAATGGTGTGGAGTGCAAAGATATTGTCATTTGGGCTCAGTGACTCTTATCTTAATGAGATGTGGTATTCACAACTTCCTTTCCTTTTCCTTCTTCATTTCCGCTAGTGGTCCTAAGTCATACCATTATTAACATCCCATGGATTGTTTGGAATCCCCATTTCTTTGGTAATGTATTCCACAACTTTCTTTTTCATTCTTTTTCTTTTCTTTTCCTTTTACTCTTTTTTTTATATATAGGGGTCCCATTTTCCTCAAGATCATAGGTTAGGGAAGACTTTTCTTGCACTCTTGACTTTCCATTTTTTTCAGCACACCCCCAACTTAGGTTGTATGCCTAAGTTGGCTATTCAACTAACAACAAATCAAGAGGATTATAGGTAGTGGATAAAGAAGGGTCTAGTTTTCATCAAGTTTCATCTAAAGAAAGGTCAGGCTCAATAGCTGTTACGGGGGTTCACACATGCTCACAAGGTAGGCCACGAAGAGGTATATGTCAATTGGTTCACACTCTTCAAAGTTACATAAGATCATATCACGAGCTACCTTTACTTATTCGATCGGACTAACGGGGAAAATTCTAGGATCTATCACGCATGTTTCAAAGTAAGTTCATCACACACTACGCATCGACACTAAAGTCAAACAAGACTCCACACATTCGTTAGTTATCAACGGTCATTATAAGAGACTCAATTCGATACTTAGCTAGTGAAGATGAGATGCAAAGAGTTCAGATATTGTATATGCAACTTCATTTGGCCACATTGTAGCTGCACATTCATATTTGTTCGGTATTGATCAGAATCGAGACTTAAATTATGCAAAATAACAGCCAGATTCAACACACAAGATGTGGCACAAATTTTTGGATGGGGCCGAAATTATTTTGCAAATTAAAATAAAAGGATCCACAAGCTCAAACATCCACAGAAAAGCATTACATAACACAATTCTAAAAAGAACAACCCAAATATATAATCAAAACACCAATTATAAAAGCACACAAAGGCGGGCCTCACCCCACCACAAATAAAATTATTTGTCCTCAAATGCTAATGCAATTGACATAGAAACCAAAATTTAAAATAAACAAAGACAAAGAGAGGGATAAAGAGGGGATCCTAGCTAACCAGTCGCTCATTCTACCTGGGCGTTAGTACTCGGAGTGACCCCAGAAGGACCAGCTTCTCTAGATCCAACAACGGGTGCATTTACCAAGGACGCATGCAAAATAACATCTATCATAATTTATTCAGTATGTGCTAGGTCGTCATCTGCAGCTAACACAGTTTCCTCAAATATCTCTTCATCAGTCTCTGCCTCTGATTCTAGTTTGGCTACCTGCTTTGTGCTGTCCCCATGTCCAGTGGTGGTCTAAGGTTTCTTAGGAACATCTGGCATCTCCACTATTCCAAAGACCATGGACACATCGGTGGATTTTAGGTAGTCTACATCTCTTCACAGCTCAGCAATGACAACTTTTAAGGCCATCACCTCCTCTGTGGCCCTTTGGTTGTGCTCACACACTGCTATTCTGGCTTCTATTTCCTCGATAGTGATGCTTAGAGGTGTCACAACATCAACTAGGGCCGCTTGAATCATCCCTTAGATATAGGTCTCTAAACTGGCAACCCGATGATCAACAGCAATGGCCAATTGTCCCATCTGGGAAGTAGTGTAGCAGTAGAAGAACTTGGAGTATCAGTAGGAGTAGTAGTGGTAATAGATATACCTGACAGCCTAGGAGCTGGAGTAGGCAGAGATGCCTCTGCAGGTGATGATTCTGTGTTCACTGACTCCACTGATGTTGCCTTCTTCCTGTCCGCTTGATCCTTAAGGTACTCGACTTTAATCTTCCGGATGTTGGTGGAGGCGATAGGAACCACTTCCACATCCTTCTTTGCATCTATAGGCACCCAAGCTCTTTCGCATTATCTGGTGATTAATACCGAGAAAGGGGGAGACGTTTCGCTCTAGTTTGCACGCATGTGGATCTCTGAAGCAATGATCGTCCCCAAATTTATCCTAGTTTTCTCTATGATGCACCTAAACAAGTTTCCTTACCAAGGCGAAGGATTGATTCATTTTGGGATGGTATAATTATACTACTAATATATCTGAACCAGTATCTTGCAGCTACGTTCTGATCTTTCTTTTCAATTGAAAATCTTTCTGCTAACCATTTTGGAGCATCATCATCTGAGATTAGCAAGGCTAACCACTTTTTCATCTCATCCAGCTTTTCTATTTTGTTCAAGTGCTGGCAGTGATCCTTGATCTTATTGTACATGCCCAAGACTGTGTTGATCACCTCACTACTTTCCTTCATGTGACAACCACGTAGTCAACTGCTTTGAAAGATATTGCTAGCCTCTTCCTTTGAGGTACCAATGTACTGTATGCACTGTAAAATTCTCTGACCCAAGTTTGTATATAAGAGTCACGGGGTCTGGTGAAGATTTTGAATTTTTGATGTCTCAAGAACTCATTTATCTCTGGATACCTATTGATAACCCCACTATGGACAAACATTTTTCTTTAATGATTGTTCTCAGCCACTCAGACTTTGATCCATTCATTGACCTAGGTGGAGGGCCCTGTACTGGAGGTGCCAATACTAACGCCTGCTCTAGAACTAGAGGAATCGTAGTGGTAGACTAAGAATTTTTTATCCAAGATGGATCATGCAGCATTTTAGATCGTACCTAATTCCTCTCTGCCTCCATCATGTCATCTGAATCAGATCCCATACTTTCACTTTCATATGTGGTGGGGTCATTGGTGTAAAAACTAGTACTTTTGGAGCATGCATATGATAACTCAAGGGTTTTGTCCTTGCCCTTGCCTTTCCCACC
>JAJOOP010007294.1:0-12616 GCA_029582705.1 Solanum chacoense | reverse complement strand
GTTAAAAAGACTTATAAACGAAAGAATTATCAATGCATGCAAAACACTATTCAAGAATTGCTTATTTACTATTCATACTTTGTTAATCGCTCATGGTTCTCACAACCCTAGTTGTGGAGTTTAGTTACCCATAATCATATAAAAACAATTCATTGTTTTAGATGAAAGAATTATGAACTTACGTAAGAAGAATAATAAACCTATAAATTCAACTTGAATTGCAACACTAAAATCTTCAAAACGAACTTAGGATTTTAAGAATTGCTAAAGTTGCAAGTTAATATCCCAAGTCAAGTACTAGAATAAAAAGTAATAAAATCTAACCCCTAAAAATGAGGTTTACATACCCTATTTATAGAAAACAAATCCTAAAATAAACAGGAAACAAAATAAGGAAATAAAACTGCAGGGCGTGTCTTCATTCCATGAGGCTGACCTACGGTCCGTAAGTCGAATGATGGTCCGTAGGTCTCTTCCATGGCTCCATGCTTAGCCGATTTGAAATCTTCACAAATCCACCTCTCTCAGTCAGCTTCCACGAACCAGTAGCACGGTCCGTCAGTGAGACGATGGACCGTCAGTCACCTCCGTCGCTCTATACTTAGATTATTTCAACTCAGGTACTGGAACCACTCCTCTGATCACTTCTACGGAGCTGCAAGATGAACCGTAAGTCATTCGACGGTCCGTCAGTCCCCACAGTGGTTCCACACTTGGTCAGATTTCCATGAGCTTCAATCTTGCCATGCCTGGTCATCCCATAACCCTCATCTACGGGGCATCACTCATCCTACGGTCCATAGGTGACTCTTTTCAGCACTTGCCTCAGCTACATCTTTATATTTTTACGCTTGAGTATATTTCCTGAAATTACAACAAAAAACACATAAAACTAACACAAAAATGCCTTAGACATTCACAAATCCTAAGTGAAACGTATCAATAGTACCGTAAACTCATTGTACATCAACACCCTCAACTTAAAACCGTTGTTTGTCCTCAAGCAACACATTATGACTCTAAATGACACTTGTACAGAAGCAAACAATTTCAGCCCAGGCAATCACATGGCTCTTCATCCCGACTCTTATTTTGAGTGCGACTTTGTTCTCTTAGACTCAAACAAGCTAATTTGTGCGGATCCAAACATGACAATGACTGACCAAGCAACACAAACCTCCACAGTTTTACTATCACCAAGGTTCCAATTTTTCCGATAATATAACTAGTGCCCTTACTTCCAACGAACTCCTTCCTCAAACACTGAATGCTATTCTTGGTACATGGAGTTATTCAAAACTCACACTCAAAAATAATTTCAAGTACAGTTGGTGCTCAATGCCATAGGCTTGCCTTTATTTTCACTACTTAGACTCTCCAAACTAGACTCTAGGATCACTATAGGGCTTTCTTGGCTTGTAACATAGGCTTAGGGTCAGGTGTGGTACATTTGAGTACTTTTAGTGACTTTCTACCCTCCTTGACATTACTTTATGCTTTCGACCTCTTTTTGCCCTATCTTTTGACATCCTACCTTTTTCCTCTTTCCCTTGATTCTTTTCAACCACTGATGCAACTTCCTTTTTGTAGCTCTTGTACTTTTTAATTTCATCTTTTTCTTGCGTTTTATTCTTCTTGCTTTCTTTTCACCAAAGTCGCATCCTCTTTCTAGTTTTCTTTTCTCGTCTTTTCTTTTCAACACCAAACTCTTTTCCTACCCATCTCTTTTTTGGTTTCCTCTTTCATAGCCACCCTCGACTTATGAATTTTCCATGAATTGAGGTGCACAATATTCGATGTCGGATCAGGGCCAAGAACGAGGTCACATTTGCAGTAGCCACTGTCAACTTAGGCTTTTGGTCTAAGTTGAGGTACACATGTCCAAGGAAGGACCAGGGCCAAACATTAGATTTTGGGAAGGTGAGTTAGGGATTTAGAAAGAAATGGTCTATTTTAGGCTCAAAGTATTTGGATCAAAGGGAATATTCTTTTCATTTGGTCAGACTCTTTTTAGGAAATTTAGTGGACTATTTAGAACAAGGGCCTATGATCATTTCTTAGCATCAAGAGTAGATTATCTTAGCAGGACCAACTGAGCAAGTTCTAAACTGGCACACAACTGTTTGAACAATCAATCATTCTCTCACTCACTTGGCACATAGTTACATTATCAGATTGTCGAATTTCCCAGTTTAAGTTAAGTGTAGGTCATGCAGTTGGTTCATTCTTATGTCATCTTCAGTGCCAACTCATTCAACTTATTCTAGCCTCCTGAGTTTTAGAACACAATTTATTTTTTTTTAAAAAGAAGATTATGCTATCATGCTTCAAGATTATTTTGCTTCTACACATATGATTTCTAACACAGGCCGCTTCAACAAAAAATAAACAGTCTCTTGAGGAAAAAGAACACAGGCAAGAAAACCTCATGAGAGGATTATGAGTTGGGTTACTCAAACTTCAACCTATCACTCACAATCCATCATTTACCCCAACCCCAACAAAATAAGTGCAATTGTCCCAATGCATAAATATAGTAAAATCAAAAATGGATTTGGGTGAAGCAAACCTATGGCGCTTAGCGCTGACGCCTCATCAATAAGTGGGTAGGTCCATTTTCCCGACCTCCGCAACAACAGTAGTGGGGTCACCCTCAGTAGTGCCCATATCTTCAGTTACAGTCCCCTTAGTAATGCTATTCGTCAGTCTCACCACACTCTCAGGAGTGGGCAAAGACCTCGACGCTCCAGCCATCATCTCATGGGCTCTCTGCTCCCGTAACTGCTCTGTCTAACATGCGCTGTTTCCTACTGGCCTTTTCTGCCTCTGTATTCTCGGGATGTCGACTATATCGGTGCTTCTTCCCACGGGCACGTGCTGGCTGCTCCTCTACCTCATATCTGCTAAACAGTGCACCCAGAACTGTATCATCGCCACGTGTAGAAGGTGCAAACTGAAGCTCAACAGCGAGTGTAGCAAAAATGGCATCCACATTGGTCCAGAGGCAAGCTATATCTGTCCGGAAGGCATCACATCAGCGGTGGGGGAAGGCCTCTCCAACACTGTCACCTCGAAGGCATCTAAGTGTGCGTGAACAACTTGGACCTTCTGGTCCACCATCGCCACCATCCTCTTTTCTGCTCGCTCATTAGAATCGACAATCAATTTTCTTATCCATTGCTTCAGGTGATGTAACAGGGTAGCCATCTGAACCTCAAACTTCTGGACTCAAGTCAATGGTATCATAGTCGTTCCGAAGAGTGGGGTGGCTTGAGATGAGCTCGGGGCCTGGCTGGCCGTCTAAGAAGAGGAAGTTGGGTGCTCATCAGGCGGAGCTGTAGTGGGGGCCCCATCTCCCTACATCTTCCCCACAGTGTGTATCAGATCCTCGCCCATAGGTACATTGACTCGAGGCCCTCTGCGTGGTGCTTCCACATTCGCGTCATCTTGAATCAACCCAATGTAAAGGGTCCCAGTCGCATGCACCAATTTATCACAATTCTAAATAGGTACTCATGCATCCCTACAAAGCTGAAAGATCATACAGGGGAAATGGTAGGTGGTGGTGGTCTTGAAAGCCCTCTCATGCAATTCTCCCATTAGCAGGTGTGGAAAATTTATATCCAATCCGGCAACTAGTGCAGCCACCATGACCGCTCTATCCCATGTGACTATATTATCGGCCATTGTTGGTGTTAATCTATTTCGGACCAATAGCCAAAAGAACTTGGCTGCCAAAGTGAGGGTGGCCTTTTGAATACCCAGTCGGGGCGCAACAACCCAATACACTCTCTCTCTATCCAAAGCCAGATGCTGAGCTAGCCATGATATAACCGCCTCCCGATTATCTGCATTTCGGCTGAAGGCTCCTGTCCGCACAAATTCCCACCGATAGTCAAATTCATCAGTGGAGTTCGCCCATGTGTGGTGTGGGTTAGGGCCATAAAGGAACTGACTGAAGGTGGTGTGGGATAAGTCCACCGAGACACCTCAGACCATGGTGGATGTGAGAGGGTCTTGTGCTTCGTGCTTAGAGTTCTTGTGAATTCGCCCTCGGAGAGTGGCAACATAGGAAGCATAAAACTCCCACACATTCTCCTCGATATAAGTACCCGGATCACGAGCCATCCACTCATACTTGTGCCTTTGGAAAAGACGATGGATATTTGGCATAGTGTGGAGGCTCCCGGTGAGAACTCTACGCTCCTCCATAATTGTACGTGCCATCTTGTCCTTGGCATTCTTCATCTTGGCGTCACGGTAAATCTGCCACTGCCCCTCGACACCCCACCTGTTTGGCTCTCCGTCTACAGGATCTGGTTGGTCATTTTGAGGGATGTGAATCTCGTCAGAGCTAGATTGCTCATCAGACGAGGCAGGCACTTTATGTGCACTTGAACTGGTGGCTGACCCGGACCTGGACCCAGACCCGACAGTAGAGTTGGACTCAGAATCGGACCCAGACCTTGTTGGTGATCCGATCAGTGTATCCTCCTCATCAGACTGGGAGCCAGTGACTACGTCAGGGAACACCTTCTTGGACTGGTTTCGAGCGGTCCAGACAGGTGTGGGTGAGTAATTTGGGTCTTGTTGCCTGTCGGTATCCTCATCGATAAGTCGTAAAGACGGTGCCACTGATTTTGACCGGCCCCTGTTGATGACGACTTTCTTGTTTGGTATCATTGTACCTGTGAAGGAGATGTTAGTACCCAACACAAGCACTAAACATGGTGGAAATAATTTAAGAACCACAAACAAATGAAATCAAGAAGGAAAAAAAATAATAGTGAAAAAAATTACAGTCAGCTACAGTGTTAATCGACGGAGGGAACCGACGATCCGTGGACCTGCTTCGTAAGTTAGAAATAACCAGGGCATAGTCACAGATGTAGAATGGTCTGTGGGTCATTCCATGGATCGTAGTCCACCTCCGTCGTGTCACACTTGGGAAATTTCCCAAGTTCCCCTGCCACGGACCTGATCAATGGTCCGTCGACTGAACGACCATCCGTGGATGAGGTCTCGTGGGTGGGTCTGGGCCAATTTTATGCATCAGTGCTTATCATTTAGACATACAAGAGGATTAAAAACAACACTAAGCAAGTCTAATCATGCATTTCAACACTTCATATGCTAGTTCGTCATTCTCGGGGGTCCAATAATTCAGTTAAGCACGCCATTCATACAAGTTATGGAACCCTAAGTCGGAACTTACATTTAGACTCGTAGTTCTACTGGTTTTAAGTTAGAATTATCTACAATCATTGACCATCGTCCCAAGGGTGTCTAAATTTCATATTTAACATGCATTTAGGGATGATTAGCTACCCAAGGTCAAGACCCACTCCCAACTTACCCTATTCAAGCTATGAATCGTAATTCAAAGTGAGGGGATAGTCAGTTACCTTGCAAGAAACGAGGATTGGTGTGATTGCGTGCCAAGACTTTGACTCTGATTGAATTTAACCCAACGTTGTACCATACCCGGACACTGAACTCTCTTGATTATGGGAATTTTTGGGAAAGATGGGAATGGTGTGAGTATGTGGATTTTGGGGGTAAATATCTTTGGGAGATCTGATGGAGGGTGGTGTGAGGGAGTAAATTTTTGGACTTTGGGGTGTGGGGGTTTGGATAAGGGTTTTGGAAAGAGTGGGAAATGTTTTAAACTTTGGGGTTTTTAAATAGATGAAGTTCAGGTCGGGTCGGGTCGAGCAGATTAGGGTTGCGACCTACGAGACCCCACTTATGGTCTGTAGGTCGATCTACGGTCCATAGGTTGAGACAGTAGATCACCTAAACACTTAGAAAAATTTAGGGACTTACCTGGCGTCTACAGACGCCATTCACGGTCTATGGAGTGAACGACGGACCGTCGGTGGGGTTCGTAGACCGCTGCACCAGAAATTATTCTGCAGATTCTGCTTCTCGCCCCTGCACATGTAGTAACCATAAGCCCTATCTTTTTACATTTTCTGGACAGTTTTTAGACACGGACCCTATGCTGTGTCTAGCCAACACTAAAACAAAACTTAAACAACTATCTAAATGAGTACAGAGGAGCAACTACTAAACGAACTATTGTTGGCTAGATTTTACATCTTGGGTTGCCTCCCAAGCAGCGCTTAATTTAACATCGCGGCATGACGCAGGCCTCTTGATTACTCAGACTTCATCAAGATGATAGGCCTCAACAACTTCTTGCAGACTTTTTGCGTTTCCCAGATAGATCTTGATCCTTTGCTCGTTAACCATGAACCTTGTACCTTCACTGTTCTCAAGGTCAACCGCTCCATGGGGGAGCACTTTTGTGAGAAAATATGGCCCGGTCCATTTGAATTTGAGTTTGCCCGAAAACAAGTGCAAGCTAGAGTTGAATAGAAGCACAAGATCACCCACAACAAATTCTCGCTTTTCAATTCTTTGATCAAGATAGCTCTTTATCTTCTCCTTCTACAAGGCTGAACTTTCATAAGCTTTTAAGCGAAACTCATCAAGCATATTCAATTCATTCATTCTTTGATTAGATGCAGCGCTCCAATCCAAATTTAGCTTCTTCATCGCCCACAAAGCCTTAAGCTCTAGCTTTACCGGTAAATGGCAAGACTTCCCATATACAAGTTGGTAAGGAGACATACCTATGGGGGTCTTGTATACAGTGCGATAGGCCCATAGAGCATCATCAAGCTTCCTTGACCAATCCATTCTATTAGCATTCACAGTCTTCGCCAAAATCTGTTTGATCTCTTTGTTGGACACTTTAACTTGCCCGCTAGTCTGTGGATGGTAAGGAGTGGCTACATTGTGGCAGACACCATACTTCTCAAGTAAAGCCTTGAACAACTTATTACAAAAGTGGGAACCTCCATCACTGATAATCACCCTCGGGGTACCAAATTTGGAGAATATATTCATTTTTTAAAATGCAGTGACACTTTTACCTTCATTGTTGGGGAGCGCGACTGCTTCCACCCACTTTGATACATAATCAACCGCAACAAAAATATACTTCATCCCTTGTGAACTCACAAATGGACCCATAAAATCAATGCCCCATGCATCAAATAACTCTATCACCAATAGAGGATTCATAGGAAACTCTTGCCTAATTGAAATCCCTCATTCTCTTTGGCAACGATCACAAGATTTGGTGAAATCATGAGCATCTTGGTGGTTGGTAGGCCAGTAGTACCCACACTGCAAAATCTTATGCGCATTCTGAATACTACTTTGATGCCCACCAATAGGCGATGAATGGCATGCTTCAAGTGCACTCAACATCTCAACCTCGGGCACACAATGACGAATAATTCCATCAGCACAACTATGATACAAGTAAGGCTCATCCCAAAAGAATTTCTTCACATCATGTATAAACTTTTTCTTTTGGTGAAAAGACAAGTCCAGGGGAACTAAATCGCTTGCCAAATAATTAGCAAAGTCTGCGAACTAGGGAATTAGATCATGAGAAGCAGCCAATATCTGTTCATCTGGAAAAGTATCATTAATTTCAGCCTTATCACCAAGCTTTAGCATAGCCTCTTCCTCTAATCTGGACAAGTGATTAGCAACTTGATTTTCGGTCCCCTTTCTATCTTTTACCACAAAATCAAACTCTTGTAGCAAAAATACCTATCTAATCAACCTCGGTTTTACATTCTTCTTCACCATCAAATACCTCAATGCAGAATGGTTAGCACTATGACCTTAGTACCAAACAGGTAGGATTGAAATTTTTCGAATGCGAAAACCACCGCAAGAAGCTCTTGTTCAGTCATAGTATAATTCTTCTAGGCCACATTTAGAGCTTTTCTAGAATAGTAAATAGGATGGAGAATTTTCTCTCGGCTATGTCCCAATACCACACCAAGCGCTACTCCACTCGCATCACACTTACCTCAAACGGTTGTCCCCAATTCGGTGAAATAACGATAGGTGCAGTAACTAACTTCTCCTTCAACTCTCCAAATGCTCTTAGACAACCATCATCAAAATGGAACTTACACTCCTTCTCGAGCAGTTTGCACAAAGGATGTGCAATTTTTGAGAAATCTTTGATGAACCTCCTATAAAAACTTGCATGCCCAAGAAAACTCCTAACACCTTTTATAGAGATTGGTGGAGGAAGTTTTTATATTACCTCAATTTTCTCTTTATCTACCTCAATGCCCTTCTCAGAAATTCGATGACCTAGAACTATCCATTCTTTCACTATAAAGTGGCACTTCTCCTAATTCGGCACTAGATTGCAATCTTTACACCTTTTAAGCACCTCAGCCAAATAATTCAGACATCGATCAAAAGAGTCACCTACCACAGAGAAATCATCCGTAAATACCTCAATAGTGTCCTCCACCATATCAGAGAATATCAACATCATACAACGTTGGAAGGTCGTTGGATCATTGCACAACCTAAAGGGCATCTGTTTGAAGGCGAA
This sequence comes from Solanum chacoense, assembly GCA_029582705.1. Classification (NCBI taxonomy): domain Eukaryota; kingdom Viridiplantae; phylum Streptophyta; class Magnoliopsida; order Solanales; family Solanaceae; genus Solanum; species Solanum chacoense. Next base: position 4,176 of record JAJOOP010007294.1, on the reverse strand, counting down.
AGTCCCATAAAGGCAATTGAAGGTGGTCTTCTCTTGGTCCTCTAGAGCTATAGAAATCTGATTGTAGCCCGAATAACCATCAAGAAAACAATACCAGCCCTTACCAGCAAGTCTATCCAATATCTGATCGATGAATGGTATAGGGAAATGATCCTTTTCTGTCCAAGCATTTAGCTTATGGTAGTCCATGCAGACTCTCTATCCAGTCACGGGCCGCATAGAAACAAGCTCGTTTCTCTCATTAGGAACCACAATAATCCCACCTTTCTTGGGCACACATTGAACAGGACATACCCAACTACTATTTGCAATGAGATAGATAACTCCAGCATCTAACCACTTGATGATCTCCTTTTTAACAATCTCTTGCATAGATGGATTTAATATTCTTTGGTGCTCAATACTAGGTTTGTTATCTGGCATAAGTTGGATTTTGTGGGAACAAATACCGGGAGGAATCCCAATAATATCCGCAATAGTCCACCCAATAGCTCGCTTGAACCTCTTTAACATAGTCACCAAGCACTCTACTTGTCTCGCATTTAAATTTGTCACAATGATAATCGGCAAAGTATTATCTCTACCCAAGAATACATACCTCAAATGCAGTGGTAGAGCCTTAAGCTCTAATTTCGATGCCTCCACAATAAATGGTCTCGCGGGTGTGAAGACTCATGATTCTTCATGTCTAGCTCATACTTCTTTGTTTTTGACCGATATTCACACCTATCTAGTGCAGCCACCAACTCATCGTAATCTTCAATACCATCACTATCAAAATTCATCATAACTGCTGCTAGTGCCTCAACACCGAGTCACTCTTCAATTTGAACATCTGTTCCACTCTCAACTCTACAAGTTATAGCAGATACCGTTTGGAGCTCACCGCTCTACTTCATGGACCTACAAATATTGAAAGTTGCTTCTTCATTGTTCAGTCTGAACTTCATCTGCCCCTTCTCCATATCAACCAATGCACGACCTATGGCAAGGAATGGTCTTCCAAGGATGATGGGAACCTCAAAATCAACCTCACAGTCAAGAATCACAAAATCCGTTGGAAAAATGAACGACTCCACTTTCACCAGCATATCATGGAGTATACCAATGGGCCTTTTCACGGTTCGATCGGCCATAAGTAACCACATAGTAGTAGGCTTTGGATCTCCTAGACCCAACTTCTTATAAGTAGACAGTGGCATGAGGGTGATACTAGCACCAAGATCACACAATGCCTTAGCAAAGTGTAACAACCCTATAGTACATGGAATCGTGAAAGCACCAGGATCTTCCTTCTTATGCACAAAAGCCCTTGTAGCAATAGCGCTACAATGCTGCAATCTATCATCATCTTCAAAACTCACAGACCTTTTCTTTGTCACCATATCTTTCATAAACTTCGCATACCCAGCCATTTGCTCCGAGGCTTCTATCAATGGAACGTTGATGGAAAGCTGCTTCAATATAGTAATAAACCTGCAATATTTACCATCTTCAGTCTTCTTCACTAACCTCTGTGGAAAAGGTGGTGGAGGTCTAGGTATGGGGACCACTTTCTGAGATATCTCCGCTTCTTTCTCTGTCGCATTCTCAGTCTCTTCTCTAAACTCTATCGCATCTTCTTATTTTATAATCTCAACATCCACCATAGATGGCATAGGTGGATATATGGTTTGCTTACCCCCTCGAGTAATAACTGCCATACAATGACCATTATTCTTTGGATTCTGGATGGTGTTGCTAGGAAGAGTGCTGGGTTGACGTGGGTTTACTTCAATAGACAACTAAGTCATCTGCTGCTCTAGATGCTTTATTGACATTGGATTGGCATCAACTTTTTGACCAATACTAAACAAGTCGTTTCTTATCTCCTTCACATTCTCATCAGTTGCATCAAACCTTCTAATCATCTTCTGCATCATATCTTCAATACGCGCCATATTTCCTCAGCTTCCCTAGTGCTCGATTCCCAATTTTGAGAGGGAACAAAAGGTCCAACCTGATTGTTTCTATTTCCATAGTTGTTCCGATTGCAGTTGTTGTCACGATTGAAGTTCCCATCCTGGAATATTGACCCTCTCGGTTGTAATTTCCATAGTTCCGACCTTGGTTTCCTTGACCCTGGCGCCAATTTTTCGTGTTGGATCCTTAGGCGTTTGGTCGGAAACCCCCCGTCTGATCATTCACCGCATAAACATCCTCTTCATAGTAACACTTTTCAACAGGTGGTGGAGTTTTAGTCAAGTAGTTCACAACATTTACCTTTTCCGCACCTCTACTCACATGCTTTAATACCAGCCCCAACTCAGTTCTCATTAGAGTCATCTTCTCACGAATCTTATCTGTAGACTGGTTATTTGTAGCATCAACTACAAATGTGCTTCCCCTAGTATCCGACCTCCTAGTGCTCCATGCTTTATTATTGCGAGAGATTTTCTCTAATTTTTCTGCAATCTGCGCGTATGTGCACTCACTATATGATCTTCCAGCAATACTATCAAGTACTGCTTTATAATTGTCATCCTGACCTCGATAGAAATATTCCTTCAGTGACATATCATCAATACAGTGATTCGGAACACCTCTTACAAACGCAGTGAATCTGTCTCAAGAACTACTCACAGACTCTCCAGGTAATGCCACAATATTGTTGACCTTATCTTTGTGATTGAGCTACTTGGACACTGGATGATATCTTGCTAAGAACACATCCTTCAGTTGGTCCCATGTATAAATTGAGTTATAAAGGAGCTCAGTGAACGATACAACAGCATCACCTGTTAGTGATAGAGGGAACACTCGCAATCTGATGACATCTATATCCAAGTCTGGTCGACCTATACAGCTTTTGCAAACCACCCTTAGCTTGGCTATGTGAGCATGTGCGTCTTCCAATGGCGACCCCGAGAACAAGCCCCTCGCTGTAAGCATCTGCATCAAGCTACTGGTCACTACATATGTGTGCCCCAGAGGCAAATGGGGTCGGACAAGAGGTCCATTAGAGTTAGCAATATAGACGTTGCCCCTATGGTTGTCATCCAGTCGTGGGCCTAGTGGACCCTGCACCCTCAATGCATCTCCCAATTGATTTTCAGCTGGAACCTGGTTGTCCCCACCAACTACCCTCGGAGGTTACAACTCAACTTCATCACCTAGATTGCCATTAACTTAAACTCCTAGATTGTTCATTCTTCGTAAAGTTCGATTCAACTCTGGATCGTAAGGAGTAAGTGGTTCACCCTGGCTCCGTGTACTTGTCATACATTAGAGTCCGAACCTGAGAGAGACAAAAACAAAAAGAAAAAGTAAAATTAGGAAATATTTGACTAAAGTTCAATAATGTAGTTAGAATAAATCTAAAAGCCAAGTTCCCTAGCAGTGGCGCCAAAATTTGATACGCTCAAATTACACCTCCCTAAAGAAGCATAAGCAATCATTATCAAGTAAAGAACCCAACTTGTAGGTTGGGGTCGATCCCACGAGGAAAATTGTTTAAACTTAACTTTAACCAATAATTATATATTCATTTATTCAACTTACTTCCAGAAACAAGTAATAAAAGGGGGGGATTTGTGAAACAAATTGTAAGAATTTAGTAAGTCATCAGTAAACAAAATTCAATTTTGGTTGTTATCAAGATGAGAGAATTAACTAGGGTATACGTGATCCCCACAAGCTTATAACATAGTAATCCTAGTAATAGCAATCCTTTCCTAGTGTACTACATGCAAAGTGATAAGCTAGGTATCTCTAAATCCTTGGTCCGGCATCTAGAGAATTTCACCCTACATCTTGGTCCGGCTACATGTGCATAATTTACTAACCCTTACCTTTACCTCATATTAGACATCACATCGATGTTTGGCTTAGTTATTACTCTGTACCAATCGACACTAGACTATTAGATAGTATCACACTAAATCTATGTTGATAATTCTTTTCTTGTTGATTACCTCCTTGGTCCGGCAAGTAGCAACAAGGCGAGTTCTAACGTTGCAAACCGTTAAAAAGACTTTTAAATGAAAGAATTATCAATGCATGCAAAACACTATTCAAGAATTGCTTATTTACTATTCATACTTTGTTAATCGCTCATGGTTCCCACAACCCTAGTTGTGGAGTTTAGTTAGCCATAATCATATGAACACAATTCATTGTTTTAGATGAAAGAATTAT